>JAPPVO010000036.1:69046412-69297498 GCA_030407325.1 Camellia japonica
GGCGCATTGGTTGGGTTGGGTTACGTCTGGTTTGTTGAAACACCGTCACACATATGCAAAACAATAAAACCTACTACAGCCCTTTTGCCAATGTGACACCCAAACACGTCCCACTCCGGATGGAATACTAGCAACACAGTCTCCACAACCGTGCATAACAAGGGTACTTTAGTAAACACACATGAAATAGGACCAAACAGACTAATAAATATCTTTCAGGACTACTTGGACCACCTTTTCAAGTTTCGGGATTTATCTATAACTTTTCCATTAATTAAAGCCTTAGACAAATTAATTAGTGAATAAAATAAAATAAAAGTAGAAGTATCCTATTTATAATTCAAGATTTAATTAAGTGTGGTATGTATTAGGACATTTAATGATGTTGAGTGTAGGAGATTATTTTCTGGTGGGTGTACTGAGAATCTGGGTGTGTGCAGAGAAATCTGTGTGGGTGTGTGTATGTTGAGCAATCTGGTGGGTGTACTGAGTAACCAGATTTGTATGTATAATTTAGTGTACTGAGAGAAAAAGAGGGAGAAAGAGAAGCTTGGGTGGAAGAAGAAGAAGAGAGCTATAGAGATTCATCTCCTAATCCAAAATTAAACTTTTGGTATGTATTTATCTTTGCATTTTGTATCATCTAATCTATGGAATTAAAGGGATTTTGGAAGTAATTGCATGAACTAGCTTGAACATGATGAATATGGAAGTTTTGCATATATATATGCATATATGTATATATATGTATGTGTTGAATCACCATTTGTGAGCATGAATATGTAATCTATGTTGAATTTCAAAGTTTACTCTTAAGTGTATCCTTGATTTAAAGAGTTTTGAAGTCTAATCTCATGTTTTGAAAGCCATTGTTGCAAGACATTTTGAAGGTGGACTTCGAAGTGACATTTTAGAAAGAGTGAATGTCTTGAAGCTGGAGACCTACATTGGGGTGCTAGACAGGGCCATCATATCAGAGGCTAACATAGCTAGACAGACTAAGTCAACAACTAACTGGAAAAGTAACAAAAGGCAAGACTGCTTCTCAAAGAAGAGATTTTTGAAAAAGCAAAATACAGGCTCCTCAAATACTTCAAATTCTTCCCGAGACACAGCTCCCATGTGCAATATTTGTAGCAGAAAGCACCGTGGAGTTTGTTACCCTATGTCAGGAGCCTGTTTCAAATGTGGGAAACAAGGGCATATGGCCCGAGATTGTAATCAAAACAGTGGGAAACTAGCTGCTAGCTCAACTGCATCAATCCCGAAGCCGGGAAATACTATGAGACCTGCTATCACCAGGCATACCGTGAGACAAGGGAGAGTTTTTGCGCTTGTTTCGGGCGATACACGGAATGCCAACGCAGTTTGTCTCAGATACTATTTCTATATGTAATCAGGATGCTTTTGTGTTAATTGACTCCGGATCCACACACTCTTTTGTGACATGTGCATTTGCATCTAGACTGAGTAGACCTCTAGAATTACTGCCATATCTGCTATGTGTGTCTGCTCCATCTGGGGAATCTGTATTGTGTGAATCCATATACCGGTTTTGTGACATGCGTATTGAGGATGCTATCCTATATATATATATATTTGTTGCCCTTGAACTCTAGGCATTTCGATGTAATTTTGGGCATGGATTGGTTGACCAAATATTGTGCCACCATTGATTGTGTGACAAAACCGGTTGTGTTTAAACCACCAGAACATAAGGAAATTGTGTTTGTGGGTAATGGGGTAGTGCCTCCACCTTATTTGATATCTGCAATGAAAGCATGTAAATTGATCAGGAAAGGATGCCAGGGTTATTTGTGTTATGTGTTGTCTGAACAATCCGTGAATGTTGAATTAAATAATATCCCTATTGTTAGAGAATTTCCAGATGTGTTTCCAAATGAATTACCAAGGGAATTGGTAGATAGGGAGATAGAGTTTACTATTGAAACTGTGCCAGGCACCCAGCCCATTTCTAAAACTCCCTACAGAATGGCTACTGCTGAAATGAAAGAATTGAAAGAACAGTTGCAAGACCTGCTTGACAAGGGGTTTATTCGACCTAGCACTTTGCCTTGGGGTGCACCAGTATTATTTGTGAAAATGAAGGATGGAACCCTACGCCTGTGTATCGATTATCGGGAATTGAACAAGGTAACAATAAAGAACAAATATCCCCTACCCCATATTGATGACTTATTTGACCAGTTGCAGGGATCATAGGTGTTTTCTAAGATTGATTTGAGGTCTGGGTATCATCAGTTGAAAGTTAAGGCAGAAGATGTTGAGAAAACCGCATTCAGAACGAGGTATGGACATTTTGAGTTTCTTGTTATGCCATTTGGAGTGACTAATGCTCCGGCAGCATTTATGGACTTAATGAACCGAATTTTTAAAACCTACCTTGACGAATTTGTTGTGGTTTTTATTGATGACATTTTGATATATTCTAAAGATAGACTTGAACATGAACATCATTTGAGAACTGTCCTACAAATACTTCGGGAAAGGAAATTATTTGCTAAGCTAAAGAAATGTGAGTTTTGATTGGATGAAGTTGTTTTCTTAAGGTATGTTATCAACAAAGAAGGGATTTCAGTGGACCCACAGAAAATAGAAGCAATTGTGACCTGGCCCACACCGACGAATGTAACAGAGGTCCGCAGTTTCATGGGCTTGGCCGGGTACTACAGGAGGTTTGTGAAGGACTTTTCAAAATTAGCTGTGCCTTTTACCCAATTGACACGAAAAGGGCAACCGTTTGAATGGAACGACGAAAGAGAAGCTGCCTTTCATGAACTGAAAACAAGATTGACCACTACACCAATTTTGACACTACCTTCAGGTACGGAGAATTTTGTAATTTTCAGTGATGCATCTTATAAAGGTTTGGGTTGTGTGTTAATGCAGAACGGAAAGGTTATTGCTTACGCCTCCCGACAGTTGAGGCCACACGAGAAGAATTATCCAACACATGACCTAGAATTGGCCACAGTTGTTTTTGCTTTGAAAATCTGGCGGCAATATCTGTATGGAGCAAAGTGTGAAGTCTACACGGATCACAAAAGTCTAAAATACTTCTTCACGTAGAAGGAGTTGAATATGTGACAGAGGAGTTGGCTAGAATTGATAAAGGATTATGATTTAGAGATTCAGTATCACCCCGAGAAAGCTAACACAGTTGCTGATGCCTTGAGCAGAAAATCAACGGGGAGTATGGCTTGTTTGCTTACTGAACAGAAATAGATCTTGCAAGATTTTGAGAAGTCTGAAATTAAAGTGGTCATGTGTGAACAGGGCGGATTGATAGCCACTATTACAGCCGAGCCGGCAGTCATTGATGAAATCAAACAGAAACAGAAAGATGATGAATTCCTCAAGAAGGTGATAGATGAGTTTGAGACAAGTCCGAAAGCAGAGTTTGGCGTTGTAAATGAAGTGTTGAGATTTCGAAACCGAATGTGTGTCCCAGACATTTCGGAACTAAAGAAGAGGGTTTTAGATGAAGCCCACAAATCAGCGTTTGCTATGCATCCGGGTAACAATAAAATGTATCGGGATTTGAAACAGACCTATTGGTGGCCTAAGATGAAGAAAGAGATTGCCGAATATGTGTCCAAATGTCTTCAGTGTCAGTAAGTTAAAGCTGAACATCAGAAACCAGGCGGTCTACTGCAACCTCTCCCTATTCCTGAATGGAAGTGGGAACATGTGACTATGGATTTTGTTGTTGGCCTACCTCGGACTCCTCGAGGTATGGATTCTATTTGGGTTGTAGTTGATAGACTGACTAAATCTACACATTTTTTGCCTGTCAAAACTACATTTAATGCTTATAGATTGGCTACTATTTATGTTGATGAGATCGTCCGTTTACATGGAGTTCCGGTATCTATTGTGTCAGATAGAGATCCGAAATTTGTATCTAGATTGTGGAAGAGTTTGCAGGAAGCTGTGAGAACGGAACTAAGGTTCAGTACTACATTCCACCCACAGACAGATGGGCAATTAGAACGAACAATATAGACTTTGGAAGATATGCTTCGGATGTGTGCTTTGGATTTTCAGGGGAGTTGGGAAGACTATTTGCCACTTACAGAATTTGCTTATAATAATAGCTTCCACTCCAGCATCGGTATGGCACCATACGAGGCTTTGTATGGTAGAAGGTGTAGATCACCAAATTGTTGGACAGAGGTCAGGGATAGAGCTTTACTTGGGCCTGAAATTGTGCAAGATACTTCTGAGAAAATCAAAACTATTCGACAAAGGCTCAAAACAGCTCAGGACCGACAAAAGAACTATGCAGATGTTCGAAGAAGACCTCTTGAGTATGAGGTCGGTGACCACGTGTTTATCCGTGTGTCCCCAATGAAAGGCCAAGTCAGGTTTGGAAAGAAGGGCAAGTTGTCACCCCGTTACATTGGGCCGTTTCAGATTCTGGAAAGGCTTGGGCTAGTTGCTTATAGAGTTGCTTTGCCACCAGGATTCGAACAAATCCATAATGTGTTTCACGTGTCGATGTTGAGAGGTTACCTCCGAGACCCGTTTCATGTGATTGATTACCACCGGGTAGCTATTGATGAAAATATGGAATACGCCGAATGGCCGAAACGAATCGTTGACCGACAAGTGAAACAACTGAGAAGCAAGTCCATCCCAATGGTGAAAATGGAATGGAAAGAACACTATGGGACGGATGCCACATGGGAAAAGGATGATGAAATGCGACTACGCTATCCACATTTGTTTCCCGACGAAGGTAAATTAAGTTTGGAGGACCAAACTTCCTAAAGGGGGGAAAACTGTAATATCCTTGTTCTGTAGTATGCTAATTGGTCCTCAACATGAATATGATTATGTGTTTGATATGATTTTGTGTGCCATTATGTAAAAATATGTGGTTTTGAATTTCTATCTGTTCACTGTAGGAATATCTGTTCGATTGTTTGCTTTGGAAATTAAATTGAAGGCCTTATCGGCCACTGAAACTGAAATTGGTCGCGCCATTGTGATTGGCATAATTTTTAGAGCCTACGGTGAAGTTTAATTGAAAAATTGATTCGGACTAGATTAAATTGATTAAATTAATAAATTAGTGCCCAATTATTTATTATTATTAAATTGGAATTAGTGGGGCTTTATATAAAGGGCCATATACACTCTCATGGTTTCTTTTTGAGCTCAAAATCTGAGATATACATTTGAGAGGGTGAGAAGGCCGGCTATAGAGAGAGAGATGGGAGAATTGTGCAATTTTGGCCTTGAAGCTTGATAACTTTGAAGCTATACTCAAGAATTTGCTATTGATTGGAGAAATTGAGCCTCTAGCTAGGTAATTGATCTTGAATTCAAGTTTGAATAATGGTCAAGAACATGGATTAAATTCATTATAAGGAAATTGAGTTGATTTTGTTGTATTTAAAGTCATGGAATGCATGCATATGCATAATAGCCATGAATTTGTATAGTTGAGCATGAAAAATATTATCCATGTAGCATTGTGGCTAGAATCCATGCTTGTGACCACCATTTGTACAATTTGAGTTGAAATGGAAGTTATATCTCACATGCATGTACCATTCATAAGAAGTATGAGCTTGAATGCATGAAATTGTTATGTTGAAAGTGAATTTGGTGTAGATTAGGACATGCATGTGATTAATTTGTGAAATTGAGCTCCATTGTGTTGTAATTTGGTATTTGTACCATGTTAGTATATGATTATGAGAAGTTTGAGCCAAAAGCATGCATCTAGAACCATTGAATGTCGAATTGGAGCTCAAGAACATGTTCTGGAAAACCCAGAAAATCTAATGTCCGCTTGAGCGGGGAAACTGCCGCTCGAGCGTGAATTTCGTACTCCTAGTATTTTTTTTGCAGACTTGGATATCCGTTTGAGCGGGGAAGTTCACGCTCAAGCAGGGAGCTATGTAGACAGACCTTCAGCTCGAGCGCCAAACTTCACGCTCGAGCGTAATTTTGATGCATCCAGCACTTTTGCAGACCTCATGGGTCCGCTCGAGCGGGGAAGTCCACGCTCGAGCGGGGACCCTGTTTTCTGAAATTTTGAAAAGGCATTCTGAGTTTCGTTTTTCGTCTTCTTTCACTTCTAAGTACTCTTAGGCATGCATTGAGCATTGTAATCGAGTTAAAGAGATAAGAATGAAGCCTAAAGAGGAAAATGTGAATTTAGAACGGATTGAATTGTTTGTGACCCTTTTGTGTTCATGGAATGTGTAGGGTCGAACTCCCAGGCAAACCAACCAACCGATCACTGTGAGTAATATCTTAACAAAGATATCTAAAATATGTTGTTGTCCAAATTACTTACTTTTCTATAAGTTTTATAAGTTCGTTGATTCAATTGGTGGACAATGTTGCTATACTGAATGAATGGGCTAGAGGCCGTTTTGACATGAATGAATGGGCCAGAGGCCGTTTTGACATAAATGAATGGGCCAGAGGCCGTTTTGACATGAATGAATGGGCCAAAGGCCGTTTTGACGTGAATGAATGGGCCAGAGGCTGTTTTGACATAAATGAATGGGCTATAAGCCGTTTTGACATGAATGAATGGGCCAGAGGCCATTTTGACATGAATGAATGGGCCAAAAGCCGTTTTGACACGAATGAATGAATGGACCAGAGGCCGTTTTGACACGAATGAATGAATGGGCCAAAGGCCGTTTCGACATGAATAAATGAATGGGTCAAAGTCCAGTTTGACATAAATGAAAATATGAATTGGGCCCAAGGCCGTTTGAAACATGTTGTTCTACATACCGTTTACATAACTCCTTTATTTGATATTATTCACTGGGCTTTTGCTCACACTCATTCATGTGTTTGTAGGTGAGCCAAGAGAAGTCCAAACCCAACCCCAATGAAGTCTGTGAGGAACAACAAAGGTTTTGAAGAGTCAGCCCTTGCGTCTCACGCACGAGACCCTTCTTCACCTTTTTGTCATGTGGGCAAAGTCTTTGAATATGTTGTATATAGTTTTCTTGGGTTGACTTAGACTTGTATGATCTTGTATGTACAGAACCTTGTGTAGTACATAATTTTGTTTGTAAGTTATTAATATGCATATGTATGGTTTGTTATGATGTGCCATGTAAGCACACAGCTCTATGGACAAAGTTTTAAACTGCTTCCGTTTGGCCCCCATTAACTCTGTTAACATACATTTGGTTTGGTTTGAGGCCGTAGGTAATCTCATGATTACTGGCCGGTTATGTTCTCAACCCACCGGGGGGGGGGGAGGCGGGTTTGGGTCATGACAACTGTGGTGGCAAGAAATGACTATAGTTATTGGACATGTCGTTTGGACTTCTTTTGTTTTCTGGAGTTAAGAGTTTAGGGATTGATATTAGTTTATGTATTTATTATTTTTTTTATGACCTTAGTATTTTGACAATTTGACATTGTGGGTTATTTTACGACTTTACATTATTTAAGTTGTTTTAACTAGTTGTTGCTACTTTAATGTTTGAGGTATTTAATAGTTATGAATTTATGATAGATAGTTTGGTTGGTGTTTTGTTAGTTTTTTTTTTTAATCCCTTGTAATCTTTTAAGCATTGTAATTTACTTAAACCTTGTGGAGACAAGAACGTTTAGATTTTGTTTCACCCCTAGGATTTAGATGATGGAATATTGATTGGGGTTTAGTCCTAATTTAGTATTTAATTGTCCAAATTTTGGAGCGTGACAGCAACCATGTGTATTTAAATACTATTACTAATGCATTTGGAACCCTGATGTCTTTTAGATGCTAGATTGATGTTCCAATAGGAATTTTATTATTTTGTCAGGTACTCTTTTTTATAGCTTTGAATGTGTTTTATTCAGTGTATATGGTCCTAATGATAGTGTTAGAAGGAGAAGGGTGTCGGATAGCTTGACTAGATTAAATCAGTTCTATGAAAAACCTTGGTGTCTAGAGGGTGATTTTAATGAAATCAAGTGTGTATCTGAAAGAAAGGGGTGTTCTAAGAGAGATAGGGGTATGAGAGAGTTTAATGAGTTAATTGACAACCTGGAAGTGTATGATATGCCCATGATGAGAAGAAAATTTACCTGGTGTAACTCACAGGAAGGTGAGAAGTGGAGTATGATTGATAGGTTCTTGCTCAGTTCGGAGTGGATGCATAAGTTTAATTTTAAATTATGGGGGTTACCAAGAATAATCCCAGACCATTGCCCTCTCTTGCTTATAGAAGATGAGAGGGATTGGGGTCCAAAGACATTTTTATTTCTTAATGCTTGGTCCTTGCATCCAACTTTCTTAGCTATTATGGAGAAAACCTGGATTGAAACTACTGTGATGGGTTGGGCTGGTTTCCAACGTCTAAAGAAACTCCAAGCACTTAAACTGGCCTTGAAAAAGTGGAATAATGGGGTCTTTTTAAATGTGGAATTTAATCTTAAGCTTCTTGAGGAAGAACTACATTGGCTTGATTTGGCAGCTGAAGAAAGAGCTCTGACTAAGTCAGAGTTAACTAGAAGAAGGGAGGCACAAGTGGAAGCTTGGAAATTGAAGAGAAAAATGGAATGGATATGGATGTAGAAATACAGAACTAATTGGGCATTAAAAGGAGACAAGAATACAAAATTTTTCCACATTATGGCATCTTCCAGGAACAACAAGAATGCATTGAGTTCAATAAATGTGGAGGGGGTTATAAAGGAAAAACCCGAAGATGTTAGGGCTGCAGTCCTGCAGCATTTCAAAAATCAATTTGCTGAATTTTGGTCCAGTAGACCAAGCTTATCTGGCCCTTTTAAGTCCATTGGGGCTGCTAAGGTTAGAGCTACACTAGAAGTTGAATTTATTGAAGCAAAAATAGTAGCAACAGTAAAGAACTGTAAAAGGAATAAGGCACCTTGGCCTGATGGGTTCAATATGATGATGTTTCAGAAGTGTTGGCTGACAGTTAAGGGTGATGTGATAAAATTTATGAAGGGATGCCATCAAAATTCTAAGCTAGCTCATGGAATTAATAGTTCTTTTGTGACTTTGATTTCAAAAACTGACAATCCTATTTTCCTTAATGAATTCAGGCCTATTAGTCTAATAGGTTCTTTGTATAAAGTTCTTGCAAAAGTTCTATCAAACAGGATGAAGAAAGTAAGGCCAAGTATTATTAGTGAAGCTCAATCAACATTCATTGGGGGAAGAAATATTTTGGATGGAGTATTGATTGCGAATGAAGTAGTAGATGGATGGAAGAAGAACCAGAAGAAAGGAATTGTACTAAAACTTGATTTTTAGAAAGCCTATGATCCTATTAATTGGGATTTCCTCTTCTCTATGCTCTCTAATTTTGGGTTTGGTAATAAATGGATTAGTTGGATTCGGGAGTGTATATCCACAACAAGAATTTCTATCTTGGTAAATAGATCACCCACATCTGAGTTTACTCTTGAGAAATGATTGAGACAACGGGACCCATTATCACCATTTCTATTTAATATTATGGCTGTGGGTCTCTATATTCTGTTGGAGAGAGCTCTGCAGAGGGGTTTGATTAAAGGGATAGTGGTAGGATCAAACGATATTAGGATCACTCATCTTCAATTTGTAGATGACGCAATTTTATTTTGTGAGGTAGAATGGGAGGAGATTGTTGTGATCAAAAAGATTCTGAGGTGTTTTGAAGTATTATCTGGATTGAGGATTAATTATCATAAGAGTGTGGTATGTGGGGTTGGGATTGATAATGATCTTACTAAGAGTTTGCTACCAAACTGAATTGCCTCTACCAAAGTCTACCACTGAGATACTTCGAACTGCCATTAGGTGCTAGTCCAAGAAGAAGGAGGACATGGCAACCAGTTATTGGTAAATGCAAATAAAAATTGGCTTATTGGAAGAGGAAGTTCTTATCCTTTGTTGGTCGATTGACACTAATAAAATTTGTGCTGTCTAGTTTATCAATCTATTACTTATCCTTGTTTAAGATGCTAGCAGGAGTTGCTAAGGAAACAAACAAAATTCAATCTAGATTCTTGTAAGAAGGTGATAAGCTTAGAAGGAAAATTCATTTGGTCACTTGAGAGGAGATTTCACATAGTTAAAGGCAAGGAGGCTTAGGAATTAAAAGACTCAGACTTATGAATGATTGTCTGCTTTTGAAGTGGTGGTGGAGGTTTGGATCTTAAAATGGTGCACTATGGAAGCAGGTGATCTGCAATAAATATAATGAGGCTAGTAGGCGTTGGTGGCCATTATCTGTGGTAAATTCCAAGTCTTCTCAGATCTAGAAAGATATTATGGGTGTTGCCTGGTCTAAACCAAAACTGATTGAATTTTTCAAGAGCAAGATAGGTCTAGTTATTGGGGATCGAAAAAGAGCTCAATTTTGGGAGGACAATTGGATTGGCAACGTCTGTTTGAAAGAGCAGTTTCCTATATTGTACTCCTTATCAGTGGACAAAGTTAAATTTGTGAATTTGGTGCTCAGTAGAAGAAATGAGTTTGAGGAGGGAAATCTCTGCTTTAGAAGAGTCCTATTCCAATGGGAGGGTGAGGAGTTGAGGAGGTTATAGGAGATGGTAGCTAATGCACCTGCTCTTAGGGAAGGGTCAACTGATAGGTTGAGATGGATTGTAGATACATCAGGGCTCTTCTCTATTGTCTCTGTATATAAGGGGTGTCAGTTGAGTCTTAGAAACAATAGTAAAGTAGCAGATTTTATTTGGAAGAATGTTTCTCAACCTAAAGTTCAATTCTTTGGTTGGTTAGCTTGGAAAGGTAGGATTAAGGCTTCTAGTTATCTCCAAAGTATTGGAGTCTTCAGTGGTGTTATTGATATCAGATGTATTTTCTGTACAGATGAGGTGGAGAGTGTCAATCATGTTTTATTGTTTTGCCCCTTTACTTGGAAGATTTGGTCTAGAATTTTACACTGGTGGGGTATATAGTGGGCAATGCTTGGATCTATTAGTAGCATACTTAACTGGTGCACTGGTCTTAAGCTCAAAAAGCAAGAGAAGATGATCTGGCGAGCAATTTCCTTGGTTGTGCTATGGTCAATTTGGAAACAGAGAAATGATAGCATTTTCAACAATGCCCAGGTGGATCTTGATGATTTGTGTGAATCTATTAAGGTTAGGATTGCATTGTGGGTTAAAACTTCTTACCCATCTATCAAGTACTCTGTTAATGACTTAGTTCATAACCTTCAGCAAGTTAGATTCCGCATAAGGAGTGGATCCTAAGTTGTGTGGAAGTATTCTACCTTGCTTCAGTGGAGCCCGCTGCGGCTGTTTGGTGTTGTTTGTTGGTGGTGTGTATGCAGATGTTTGTTGTGCTCTTGGATGTGTTTTCTCTTTCTTTCTTGTTGGTTTCTCACCAACTCTGTGGTTGTGTTAGTAAATGATTGGGTATTCCTTTTAGTGCCAACCTAGTTGAGATTGGGAGTTGTACTTTGATGCTTTTTACACTTCCTTTTCTTTATTGATGTATTTTCATATGAAATGTATGTCTTTTCATTAATAAAGTTCTTTTTTGTTGGTCAAAAAATTATAAAATAATAAAATGTTAAACATACATTGATTTTTTATTATTTTTTTTACCACTTAATATAAAGATAATAAATCTCACATATATTTATTAACACGAGTCTTACTATTTTTACTTCTAATAGTATACATTTATGTACCCTCTAACTCTACAAAATAGTGCCATAGTTAGGTGATCTTTGTAAAAAAGAAGACTTACTTCATGCACGTTATGTAAAGTGTTGAATCTTTACCTGTGGTATCACAATTGAAAGATTTAGAACGCCCAAAGCAAGTCCTGCAAAGTTCAGACATCCGAAGTGTCTTAGAAGGAGAACCTAATATAGTAGTCCAACATTGTTTCATAATTCACATAATCTTTAGGGAGATTTATAATTCAGTGGTGTTTCGAGAACATATTTATAAATAAATGAAAAAATTTAAGATTTTAATTATTAATATTTATAAAATTTACTACTCATATGTAATTTTTTTTTTCCTTCTAAATTTGCATTGAATTGTAATATCCCCTAATCTTTACCTTGACCTGCACCAACTGAATTGGTAATTATGGAAGTTAGAGCAAATGGAAGGCTATAGGTCACCTGCACAAATGCAAAATATTTAATTGTATCATCACCAATTATTTCTCAACATTTTATATCATCAACTAACTGTATACTTCTTTAGAATTTATGATTAAAAAATTAGTGAAAAAACAGTAACATATTGTCTTGAATGTAGTGATATAAAACCAATAATAAAAATAAAATAAAATAAAAATCTAACTTAGAGAATGGATTAATACTTACAATGTTTAATTAACATTAATAAATGTTTTTTCTTATGATAAAAATAAAAATTTAAGCTCATTTTTATTTAAAAAGGAAAAAAAATGAAAAAGAAAAACGAATGATGTATCATTGTATGTTGTGAAGAAGGTGATTTGAAGTACTAACCGCTTGTGGGATACCCAACAAAGCGAAGAGACACAAAGAAGCCCACTTGACTTCAGGTGGTGGCGGCACAAGGCTACCTCCATTGCCAGCGACGGCGGCGACATTTCTTGCTTGGTCAGCCATCTAGTGATCACCACCGTCATTGCCATGCCAATCGCCAACAGAAAGTTTCCGAGCCCCCACACCTGCTTCATGCCGCCGACAACTTGCACTAGAGGCTCCATAGCCAACGACGTAATGGCAAGTGTCAAGACATACCACACTAGTCCTAATGCCCCGGCCGAAACCCCCTCATGGTACAACTCTTTTTCAACACTAGTCCCTCCAACACGGCCACCGTACACCTCTTTTCCCATCCAATCCGTGTCGTACAACAAGAACGGGAACCAACCGGTCCAGTTCAGGCTCGTAACGAATAGTAGTATCCACATTGGTTTTGATAAGCTCTTCAATGCCAACGCAAACTGTTGGAAAAACCCTGTTGGTACTACCCTTTCATCGTCCCCATCCCTATAATCACAATCGCTACGTTCTCTCTTCCAGTGGGGGCCATGAGTGGTTTCTCCCCCACTGAGGTCACAGCAAACGTAGTTATTGTTGACAGGATGATAATAGAGAAAAGAAAACAAGTTTTGAGATTCGCACAATAATCATCACAAGCTTCGGTTTGCGTAAAGGGGAAATGTTTGTACAGATTACTGTAAGAACCAGCGGCGTAGCCTAATAGGTTTCCGATGGCCATGAAGAACGCAAACATGGCGTTTGACACCCTCAACATGGTCTCGTCCCTGCCGGAGATGTCGGCCAAGAGAGCTCGACAAGGACCTTGCAACGTGTTGTTTCCTATATCGAGCACCCAAAATCCTAGTACAAAGATGGTGACTGACATAGGCTTCATTCCTTGATCAAGACTGTCACCAAGAACCTATTAGAATATTTCAACAAAAACAAAACAATTATTTAATCATTTGATTTGCGTTTTAATTAACCCATTCAAATTTTCATTTAGTTATGATAAAGTGATTTGAAGAAAATAAGGAATAGATTCTCTGGATTACTAAAGATGATAGAAATGAGAAGAAATATATAAAAACTATTTCATCTCAAAATTCACTTTTTGAACCCCTTCATTAATGAAGATTGGGAGGGAAAGTAACTCAATGTAATTATTTTTTTCTCTTTTAAATTCCCAAAGAGTCCTTACAATTTCAAAACTTCAATGATTAGGTTTTTTTCTTTTTTTGTTTGGTCAAAATTATAGAAAGTCAGTATATTATTAAAATTAAATAACTCCGTTATTCTATTAATTCGAACTCTTAAATTTTGTTTGGTTTGTTTTTGAGACAGTAATTTTGAAGAAAAAATTTTAAAATTTTGTTTGATTTAGTGATTTTGAAAAAAAAAATTTGAAAATCATTTTCTCTCTCACATATATCAATCAATTACTTTTTCTCTCTCCTCTCTCATTCTCAATCAATTTTTTTCTCATTCTACTCAACTACAACAAAATATCAAATCATCCCAAACTCCTATATTCCAAAATTATTTTCAAAATATGCAACCAAACAAACCAAAAAATTTCTAAACTCTCTCCCCTCTCTCCCCAAAATTTTTTTTGAAAATTTATCTCCCAAAACCAAACCAAACACACCCTTAACCTTTCCCTTCCAATTTTAATTTACCATTATAAATTTAAATTTAAATTGTGTCTATAGCATGCTAAAGCTTTACGGATTCTTAAATTACATGCATGTTAGTTTATTTTTCTGTCAATATGAACATCATATCATTCCACCTTGCCAATATCTGCTGCGAAACCAATGAGGACAACAGCGGCGACGATCAGCATTGCCCCAGTGACAATGAAGGGCCGGCGGCGACCAAAGCGGGAGGTGCAGCGGTCACTATAATAGCCGACGGTGGGTTGGACGAGCAAGCCAGAGACGGGTCCGCAAAGCCAAATAAAAGCAGCCCATTTGTGAGGGACGCCAAGTAGCTGTACGTAGGGCGTTAAAAGCGAGAGCTGCAATGCCCAACCGTATTGTACTCCGGCGGCAATAGAAGCTACGAGAATTGCCTTTTTTAGTGGGCTTGGTTGTTCCTTTTCTTCAAAGAATTGCTCATATGGATACTGAATTTGAGGTTGATATACCATGATTTTATTTTTTATTTTTTTTTAAATGGGCAAAAATAAAGGACAAAAGCAGGTGCAAAAAGTATGATGACGATGTCAGACCATCACAACCATGGTTAATGCCGGTGTGTATCAACAACGTTGTTGTTGATACCTCACAAAGTATTGCGAGAAAATACCCAATAGGAGGAGAGAGAAAAAGAAAAAAAACTATGCTAATGTTGCAGGCTTTGAGAGATGGAACATTTTGGACATGGAATGAAACACTCAAAAAAATGGGTGTTTGGATGGAGGAGAGAGAAAGAATGATGAGAGAGATTGGTGGATAGCCGCTATGGTGGTTGTTGGGTTTAAAAATGGGTTGTAGGGCGAGATAAATAAGGCATGGCGGCTGTTAATACGGAAGATAAGAATGCCTTATTTTCGGTCTATTTACTGATGGAACATATGACAAAATAGGTGAGTTAAAATGTGTCATACGTTATTACAATAATTTAATGTAATCTATTCATTTAATAAATTAATTTAAATGGATTGGATTGACAATTGTATCCTATCCATTCATTTAAATTAGAGCATTTTTATTTAATTTCAAAAATTAAATTTATTTTTTAAACTTAGTGATATGTCAAAGATAATTGGTTGATAATTAAATATTCTTTGATTATTAACTAATCATCTTCTTCATATATCATTAGATTTAGATTTAGAAAATGAATTTAAAAAGTAAACTTGTATATATTTTGTTTTAAATTATTGATTTTATTTGTATTAGATGGCGGAGGTAGAGTAGCAGCAACAAATTAAGAATTTAATGGTCAAATTTTTTTGTCTTTCATAATGAAAATTTTGTTATAAAAAATATTTAGAAATCAATGTCTAAACGGTGGTCACAAAAAAAAAAAAAAAATTAAAAATTAAAAAAAAATTTAGCGATAAATATTTAAAAACAATTTTGTATAAAAAGTTTTACTTTTTGAAACATAAATTTTCAACAATACTAGGTATCATGAAAAATCTTTCATGAAAATAATCATGAAAGCTTTGTGACCTTTAGATTATACTTAGAATAAAACACCACACACTAATTAAGATAATCTAAGGATCATAAATCTTTCATGATCATTTTCATAAAAAAATTTTATGATCCCTAACTTTTCTCATAAATTTTAATCTCAAAAGAATAATAATTCATGATTAAATGTTTAATTTCGTTATTGAAAATATTATAATAATATTTTGACAATTAAAATATTATTTATATGCAACAAATCAAATACAAAAATGATTTCAGATCTGATTACAAGAACATGAACAGTAAAACCCCAATTCCATCAAGCAACTATGATTTATTTAGGTCCCAAACAAACTATATATATATATATATATAAGTGTTTTTAATGATTAAAACATACTATCACACAAAGCCCAATCATGAGATTAACCACCGGACTATAACCACGCTTTGCACTCTAAAATTACACTCCCAAAAAAAACAAGAAAAGGGTTAGGCTCCAACACCCTAACATTAGGAAAGACTTATGCACAAAAAAGTATTCAAAAATTTATTGTGTAGTATGGATTTAATTCATGTATTTTGAGATTCACATATAAAGTGAATCTGAGTCGCACAATAATTTTTTTGGTATATTTTTGTGGATGAGTTTCAATGAAAAGTGACGGTTGTCATTGAAGCTTTGGCAGTGTCGGGCAGCGGAGATGGCAGCATGGTAAGCGCAAACACCCCACTTGCCGCTGCTGCAACGGCTCCCACAACGAATGCTGGTAAGTTTCCACCACCAAACAGGGCATCCCATGGTCCACTTGCAACAGACACTACCATCTGTTTCAACATTTAGTACACAAATTAGTTCTCACTTTGGCTATAAGTTTTGTATTTCTACAAAGAGAAGTAAATTTTTTCGAATACGCAAATATTTTAATATACACAAATATTTTGAAAAAAATAAAATAAAAACAAGCCTTCACGTGAAGAATCTTGCTTGCATTTTTTATTTTTTATTTTTTTAAAAAAAAACAAAAACACAAACCCTTTTTGTACCATGTGTCACATGCTAATGTAAGGTTCACATCACTGTACTAGCAATATTGAAGATTAATCATATGTTATAAAATAGTACCAATAATGCATTTCCCACTTTTAGGTGATACATTGTCTTCTTTTGATTTTAAATCAGGAGCACCGCCGGGGACTCCAGTGGGGGTGACCCCAGCACTCTCACCTCCATGTGGGCGTTGTGATAACTAGGTCAAAATAATAATAATAATAATTTTCAGCCAATCAAAAATCAGTGAAGGATGGTGGAAGTCACTCTCATCAGAGGTCCAAGGCATTAATCATAAATCAGATCACATGATGAATTTATTTTTATTTTTGTTTATATAAAAGATCTATTTTATTAATTATTTTCTTAATTTACTCACCAACAATCACACCAGTCACTTCGTTAAGGATAAAAATTCTCATGATTTGATTTGTGGAGTCATATCATGGCAGGAAAAATTATTGGGAGAAATATCAGTTGAATGCAACCTTTAAAAAATAATTACATACTAATAATAAATTTTATAAATATTAAAACAATATATTATAAATTTTTCTATCAATTTATAAATATTTTTTGAGAGCATTATTAATGTATAATTTTTCTATTTTACAACGAGAACGTTTAGCGAAGTAGTTGTGTAACACATTTTTTAATATGAAATATCATGTTCAATTCTTATGAAGAGGAGTTTGATATCCTTTGTAATACTATATATTTCTCTGGTATAGAAGTTGTACATAACTAGTAGTTGTTGAGCTTGATAGGCTTCGTGATTGGTTGTATCAAGTTTAGTGATTAGTGATTATTGATTTTCTAGCCCCTTGTTGGGCCATAGCCTATTTAGAGGTATTTTGGGAAGTAGGTTAAAAGCCACTTCTTAACTTTTAACCCAATTCCTTTCTCACAAAAAAAAAAAGATCAAAAAGTCAGTTTTTAACCATCTTCTCAAAACACCCTCAGTATAATATTTTTTACATTTGTAATTATTCTCTTATCTTAATGATTGATTAAAAAAAAAAAGTTTAAAAAAATTCTCCATTATTTATTTGCATAAATTCTACATAAATAATTAACATTTTTTTGGGATATGATCACACTATTGAATAACTTTCGAAGATGATTGGTCTTACCTAGCATGGAGGGTCCTCCAAATTGTTTGATATTTGTGCGAGCTTTTTCTCAATTATTTGGGTTTTGTTTGAATTTTTTTTTTTTTTTTTGGAAGTAGATAGAAAAGAAGTGAAAAGAAAACTAAAAGTATAGAAAAAAGAGTAATGATCAACATCATTAATTTCTTGAGACCAAAAAATAGAAAAAATCATTAATTTCTTAGCCTCCTGTGTGTACATCTATACAAAAAATATTAAATTGATCTGATAATTATAATTAATTGATTTAATCATATTTGTTTTCGGAAACATAAACAATTTATTTTTAAAATAATATTTATCATCCATTTTTTTTAAATGTACTAAAATTACGTGGTTATAATTATCGAATCAATCTAATTTTTTAATATATAATCTACACACTGAGAATTAAAAAATAACCAATCAGATTATCAAAGTGAGACCCATTATGAGCTCATAGCCTGAACCGGTGGGAAGCCAATCCGGTGGGATTATCAAAGTGAGACTCATTATGAGCTCAAACCGGTGGGAAGCCAATCCCAGTAAATATTTTTCACATAATTTTTATATCAAAAGATAGGGCTTGTTGAAGTCCATCTCCAATCAAACATCCATTATTGTCTTTATAATTTTAAAAATACCATTAACACATTAATTTAAATGTATTTTCTGTATAAGCTTTTTTGCTTGCAAGACAATAGAAAATTCGTTATTTTTTATTTGGTTGGGGTAAAAAAATACTAAAAAAATGAATAAATGCTACTCCAAACATACCATTAAGTCAAACTCATGCACGGATAGTAAATATAATTATAAAATCATACCTGTGGAATAACAATTGCAAGATTGAGAACCCCCAGAGAGAGACCTATATGGAATTCAAACATCACAAAGACATTAGGAGGAGGATATATATATATATATATATATGAAATGAATCCCTACAACAATAGTTCAAATTCAAATTTGGTACAAGCTTTATACCTTGTCCTGCACCTGAAGTGTTGGAGAAAATGGATGCTAGAGCAAAGGGAATGCTATAAGTTACCTGCCAAAAGTACAAGCAGCAACATAAAATATTTGCTTGCTAAAAATAAATATAAAAAATAAAAGGGGGATGCACCAATAAATCCCAAATTAATAACTTATGTACTGTTTAGTCCTAAAAGTTTTCTTATAGACTGAAAGGTCCCGTTACAATGTTAATAACATCAAAGTCATGTTACAAACATTAGATTTCAAACATCTAATGTTCATCAAATTTCAATAATGTTTGAAAATATAGGATGAAAAACATCTAATGTTCATCAGATTTCAATAAATTTTGAAATTATAGAATGAAATATCGGATCATTTACATCATTTACATCATGCTGATGTAAAAATGGGACTAAATGGAGCATAAGAAAACTTTTAGGACTAAATGGTTCAACGTTTCAAAAATTAGGACTTATGGATAAATTTTCCAAAAAAGAACCCATAAAATATTTGCTAAATTATTTGTGAATAAATAAATTTGAAAAATATTACAAATAAATATATATATATATATATATGTTCTTTTTATTTTTTGAAATTTCTTTACAAATATTTAATTTTTAAATGAATATAGACTCGGTGCATTTGAAAATCATACAAGGTTACCTTTTCAAAGGCAAGTCATTTTATTAAGAAATTCTTATGGATAATCGATTTATTGCCAGATTTTTTTATTTTTATTTTTGTTTTTTAATTTTTTATTATTATACATGATGAAATGGTTCCATATATAAACTACACCACACTTCAAACCACAAACGACGTGGCAAAAGAGTGAAATTCCATATTATTAAATGTATAATATATTAAAAATTGACATATATAATATCACATTATTATAAGCATAATTGTGATTTTTTTTTTTTTTTAAAAATTTTAAACATTTTCTTTAAAGAAACGGTTAAAGTTATTATTTAAATATTTTAATAATTTCAAATTTTGTACAAGTTACACGTTTGAATAAAAATCTCATAAAATGCCACGTGTACATAAACTCTAAAAAAATCTCAAAACAGACCCAAAAAAAAAATATACTATCGATGCGGGGTTATTTGGGATGATCTAAATAAGTATATTTTTTGATTTTTTATAAAATATGAGTTGAGTTTGAAGTGATGTGATAGAGAAGTGATGTGATTTAAATAAAATGATATAAGTTAAATAGGATAATAACTTTTTAATCTTTTTGAATTATGTCAAACCTAGCCGAAATATTATAATATTAAAATTTTTATCAAATATGCCACGCGTGAGACTCACATAAAACCCTCCTCTTACACGATATTTACTCCAAAACAGGATGACGTTTCAAAAGTTTTTGAGCTAAGCTAATCCAAAGCTGACGACTATGTCAGACTATGGATAGGAATGACGATGCAAAAAGAATTCCTAAAAAATCCAATACACCACGAGCCAAAATTCAATTTTGACGACAAAAAATAGATTCACTCACCGCCAGAGGGATTCCGAGCACTGCGAACAGCGTCAGCGCACCGACCTTGACGCCGGTATCGGGAAGCGAGGCGGTGGCCCCGCCGTGTACGGCAGCGAAGTGGCGGCCGGCCTCGGCTTTTTTGGTGATTAGCACCGTCATCGCTAAACAAACCGCCAGCAAGAAGTTGACCACGCCCCATAACCGCTTCACGCCGCCGATTCCACGCGCCAAGTACTCCGCCGAGAGGGACACGAATCCCAACACCACGGAGTTCAGCATCAGCCCCAATGCACCCGCCCGCACACCGTGATCGTACGCCTGCCCTTCCCCTACTCTGCCTCCGTACACCTCCCTCCCCATCCAATCAGTATCGAACAGCAAGAATGGAAACCAAGCAATCCAGTTAAGACACGTCACTAAAAGCAAGATCCACATCGGTCTAGGCAAGTCCTTTAGAGCACCGAATATTTCCCCGAAGCAGGGCACGGGTTTAGCCTTTCCCCCTTCCTTCTCAGCCTCGTCTTCCTCACCGGTATTTCCCGGTTCCGGTTGCGACACTGGAAGTTTGTTTTCGCTCACTGTGGTGAGGGCTATGGTGGTTAGAGTGAGTAACAGAGCGATTGAGAAAATGAAACAGGTCTTGAGATTCGCACAGTAGACATCACAAGCGTGAGTTTTGGTGAATGGAAAGGCTTTGAAGAGGTGAGTGTAGGAACCGGCGGCGAAGCCGAGGACGTTTCCGACGGCCATGAAGAAGGAGTAGAGGGAGTTGGCGGTGCGAGTTTTGCGGTGGTCGCCGCCGGAGATGTCAGCGAGGAGAGCTCGACAGGGGCCCTGGAGAGTGTTGTTGGCCACGTCGAGGATCCAGAAACCAATGACGAAGACGGAGATTGCGCGCGGCTTGGCGGTGGAGCCGCCTATGGGGTCTCCGGAGAGGTGCCCGAGGTCGGCGGCGAAGCCGATGAGGAAGACGGCGACGGCGACGAGGGCGGCTCCGACGGCGATGAAAGGGCGGCGACGGCCGAATCGGGAGGAGCAGCGGTCGGAGTAGTAGCCGACTAGGGGTTGGACGATCATGCCGGAGAGAGGGCCGCAGAGCCAGATGAAGGCGGCCCAGGTGTGGGGGATGCCCAGAAGCTGGACGTAAGGGGTGAGGAGGGAGAGTTGGAGAGCCCATCCGAATTGGATCCCGGCGGCAATTGAAGCCACCGTTATTGTCTTTCGAAGCTGCGATTGTGGTGGTGGTGGTGGTGGTTGAAGTTGGAGAGCATTTTTAGGTTGTGCTGCACCATCGCTCTGCATTGTCTCTCTCTCTCTCTCTCAATTGTGTGTGCGGTGTGTAGTGTGCATGTGACGCATACGCAGCGTAATTTGGGAGTGAGCGAATTGTTTTGGGTGTTGAGGTTTGGAATTTATAAGGGTTTTTGGCGGCATTGCTTGCTTTTTTGGGGGGGTGGGTGACTCAGACAAAGACTGGGATCTGTGTTGCACATTTTTGGACCACTATAACCGCCCAAAAAGCCTAATGACGTAAGAGCAATGCAAACGTTTAAGACCTACATAAAACCTTTTTTTGGCATGATATTGTTTCCAAAAAAAAAAAAAAATTATCGTCTCAATTTTGATTTGTTATATAATTAATTATGTGGGACTTATCTCTCTTATTATAGAGTGTTTTAGGAAGTTAGTAAAAAGTTAACTTTTAATTTTTTATCAAACTTTTTAATACTTTTAAAAAGTGATTTGGAAAGTTGATAAAAAGTTACTTGTTGGCTTTTTGGGTTAATACTTGTTTCGGTAAACTATCAATAAGTCCTAATAGTTAGACTTAATTTTTATCAAATCCTATTGAAAATAAGTCTTGATAAAATTATTGCTAAAAATAATTTTTTTATGACAATTTTTTACATACGTCACAAAAAATTAACAATTAGTGACTTTTTTATCATAATTTTTATAAATTACCGCTAAAACTTACAATTAGTGACTTGTTTTTATGACAAGTTTTTCCTATAGGACCTATTAGACAATAAATCCACTTATTAGGATCTACACGTAAGTATCCTTATTTGTTTACGATGTCACATCATAATAAAATGGCCAAAATACCCCACCTGAATTAAGAAATTTACCCTCAAGTTGTAAACATGAAAGGTAGTCTTATAATTTTACAACCTGCGTTTTATGATCTTCCCAAATGAGCAGCCTGCATTTTCAGCTGCTACATGCTACGTTTTTGAGCTGCACAAAACGCAGCTTTTTTTTGAGGTTCCAAATCACCACTATATCATTATAAGTAAATTAAAATTTAAATTATAAATCTCTATCATTAGTCATATTACCACATGTATAAAAAATCTATGCATAGAATGATCACTATGATATGCGCATGTGATTTCAATGGAAAAAATGGATAGCATATTAAAAAATGAATGACTTATTTGTGAGTTTGATTACATAAATCATAGAAGTTAGGGGGACTAACATAAGTGGGGCAGCAAAAATTAAAATACAAAAAAATTAAGAAAGATTTTGATTTTAATTATTGATATTTATTATGTTTTTCATTTATTTGTAAATATTTTTCACTAACACCATGACACTGTAATTCCTCCTAAAAGTTATAACTGAAAAGATATTGAATTATAAGTAAATATCACATAAATTATAACTAAACAATTCTTGAATTATAATCAAAATAATGTTATAATCAACATCACAATGCTAACGAAAAATGCTTAGGAGCACTAATTAGTGCTCCCACTAATTAGGTGGCAGTGGGTCCCGCCAGTAAATGATGTGATGTTTTAGTCTTGGAGTTGTATTTTTTTTTTTTTTTTTTTTTTACTTTTTTAATGCATTAGTGCTATTAGTGGTGGTTATTTTAGTGGGATGAATCATTGTTGCAATACTAACAATACAATATGTCATAACTAAATAAAATTTATTTTATTTTATTTTATATATCCTTAGGAATATTTCTTTAAAAGAATAATGACAACATAAATTCTAGTAGTAATCCAGTCCTCTACTAAACAACACTATATCAAATTTTGTATAAAATTGTCCCCTAGTAGTTTCGTTTTCTGTTTTTAACTGATTCAAAATTTTAAATTTTATTACTTTTTATTTGCATTTTTATATTTTTTTATTAAAATTTATATATTTAAAAAAATTTTGTAATCAAGATCTACACTTTTGTTGCTTACTCCTTCCGTCCCAAAATGATATTTCCTTTTGGAAAATTTAACTTTTTTTTTATAGTACAATTATTGTACTTTTAAAAATATTATTTTTTTTAAATTACCCTTTGATAGTACATATTTTTTAAGAATATCAATTGTCATAAAATTATACTTTTTGTGTTATTAATGTACTTTTTATTTGCATTTTTATATTTTTTATTAAATTTATATATTTTAAAATTTTGTAATCAAGATCTACACTTTTGTTGTTGCTTACTCCTTCCGTCCCAAAATGATATTCCTTTTGGAAAAATTTAACTTTTTTTTTATAGTTATTGTACTTTTAAAAATATTTTTTTTTAAAATTACCCTTTGATAGTACATATTTTTTAAGAATATCAATTGTCATAGTTATACTTTTTGTGTTATTAATGAATTTAAAAGAATGGCAAAATAAGAAATTTATATTATTTTAGTACTTTAATTTTGAAAATGGATTAATATTTTAAGACAATGAAAAATGAAATAACGGATTAATATTTTGAGACGGATTAATATTTTAATCCATTGTTTTTCTTTTCTTATATGACTAAGGTCTCGTTTCTCTCAAAACCCTTCCTCTCCTTTCTTGATGTATTCTCATCTTGTATGGTTGGATCATCAATAAAGGTTTCTCTTGTGCTTCAAAAAAAAAAAAAAAAGGTCTCGTTTGACAACTTGAAGTTTTAGTTAAAAAGTCTCTATAAGTCATCATATTATTCTCTCTACTTTTTTAAACATCATTTTGTAAAAAAATAAAAAAATTACTAAAATAATCTATTTCTAAACCAAGCCTAATAAGACCTGGACAGCATTTATTAACATTAATGTGTTTTAAATACATAAAAAAATTGTAAGGTCCCTCCTCACTACTCTCCTTTTTCCTAATGAGGGAAGCAACCAAAAGTCTCTCCATGTGACAAAGGCCAACACTTAGGTTTATTTGGGAGCATTTAAATAATATTTTTTGATTTTTTTATATAAAAAAAGTGTATAAAAAAATATATAAGTCATATGTGTATACTTATTTTAAATAAGTACTTTTTATATTCATTATGTCAAACAACCCCGCAAAAGAAAGTATCCTATCCTTTTTAGCATAACACCGACTTTCAAGCCAAAGCCCATCAGCCTTGTGGTTGGAATACAAATCATGATTCATAGTGAACAAAAACAAGAAAAAAACCAAAAAAGAATGACTTTGCACAATAAAAATTTTGCTGTTTAAATCAGTGAAATTTCTATTTAAGCAATGAAAAATTATAATACGTGCAGACTAATTGCAAAAATTAGGTCCCGATTTCCAAATATAGGATTAAAATGTTCAAATTGAGACACTCAAAATGACAAATTTTCGTTCTTTATTTTGTTTTGTTTTAAAACAGTATTATTTGAGTAATTTGGAAAAATGATCAATTGCAGAAGTTAGGTCTCGATTTTCAAAATTAAATTTTAAATTGAGGGTTTTAAAATGACAAATTTTGAATTATTATATTTTAAAATATCAACCACAGTGAAATTTTATTGACTTCACACTATGAAAAAAAAAACGAAAAAAAAAAAAGAGAGAGAGAGAGATAGAGAGAAGACACATATTTGAACCAACAATCAAGGAGGCGCGATGAAGAGTAGAGTGGATGGTGACAAGGTGCTAACAATGCTCCAGATTTGGGTTGTCGATACACAGACTGTGATGGAGGTGCAAAAGCTGGTAGAAGCAAGAGGCCACTCCCTTCTGTTGAAATATTATTATTAGTTTTAAAATTTAAATTAATAGTTATATTTTTTTAATATAAAGATTGTCCCTTCTGAATGGATGTCTAGTGCTCTATATATAGAGGACTACAGGTGTTTAACTCACATTATATATATAACATTTTCTTATGATGTTTATATATGTTTTTGTGCAACTTCAATCATAGACAATTCGACAACCTTTTGGTGTGTGGGAACGTCGGAAAGACTCACAATGATATAGGTTGAATGTTGAAGTTGTTCATTGTCTACTAACAACTTTACATGGGGAGACAATAGCAGCTTTAAAAGGGGATTTTTTTTAGGATACCTAGTATTAAGGTCTTATACTATAAAGGATATCTATGGTTTTATAATGTCTAAAGTCCTTCAATATCAATCCAGAGAAAATTTAATTCAGAGAATTTCTCTCCATTTCTCTAGATTTCCCAAAAAATTTCTCTCTAGAGAAATTCTCTCCTCTAGACTTCTCAGAGAATTTCTTCCCAGAGAATTTCTCTGGATTCCAATCTAGAGATTTTATTTGAATTTCCAAAGAATTTCTCTCGTTTTCGCAAGAATTTCTCTGGGTTCAAATCACAAAAATTATTTGTCTTCCCAATACTAATGTGCAATACACAAATCGATTACCCAAACAAGCAACAACAATAACCAGTATACATAGAGAGAGAGAGAGAGAGTCACTGAAAAAAGAATTTCTCTGGGTTCAAACTAGAGAAATCCAAAGAAAATTGAAGATAGTGCTTGGTAGAGTTTTAGAATTATGATTTGAGAATAGAGTTGTATTTTGAGTTTGTAAGTTTTGGAATTATGATTTGAGTGTGCAAAATTTGTTTGGTTATGAGTTTTGAAAAGAGTTTTGGAGTGAGTTTTGAGTTTTTCAAATTAGAAAAGTTATTTGATTCAAAAATTTACAACTCATAACCAAATACACAATTCAAAATTCTATTCAAAGCTCATATAAAAATTTTAAAAAAATCCGAAAATATTTTTTATTTAAAATATCAAAAATAACATATGCAAAAAAATCATAAAAAATTTAAAAAATTCCGATCATATTTTTTATTTAAAATATATATAAAAAAAAAATCTGTTACGGTCAACCGGCCAGATGTTCAGGAGGATGACCGATTAGATTGAGTTTTCAAATGTCGTATTGGCATCAACTTTTGAAAACCGAAACCAAACACCGCATTAAAAAATGCACTAGAATCACATTTTAAAAGCATAACCAGGTACAACTAAAATTTCTCTGGCATTGTTCACATATTTCTCTAGTTTTGTTCACAGAAAATTTCTCTGGTTTTGTTCACAAATTTCTCTGTATTTGTTCACAATTTTAAACTAGAGAAAATTGTTTTAACTAAATTAGAAAAATTTTAGCACAATGATTTTCACTGGCCAAACTAGAACTTCATCACAAATATAGGTGAATTGCTTTTCATCATCTGGCTTGTTTTTCTACTAAACATGCCTTCAAATTAACTTACTGTTTAACTAGAAATCTATAGAGGTCATAAACTACAAATTAATTTGTTTGAAATAGATGGACAAATGCATAACAGGTTCAATGCATGAAATCAAGAATCAGATGCAAAAATCAAAATACTTAATTAGTAAAGAAACTCAATACCCAGATTAAAATCAAAGAACCCAATTAGAAGGAACATAATCAACAACATAATTTAAAGAAAGCTAATCCTAAAATACCAAGAACAAGAAAAACCAGGATTATAGTTTGGATAAGGAAAAAATAGAGGGATGAAAGAAACCCAATTACTTGTAGAGAAATGTGAGACAAAAATCAGAGAGAGTAACATATGACAAAGGAAAGGGCATACAATCAAATTTGAAATCCAGAGTACCTGTGAATTCGACTCAAGAACTCGAGTCTAGGTCACAATCGTGTTGATTCCAGAAGCTGCGAATGGCCACTTCGACTTCATGAAGGCTCGTCTCTTGCGATGGGCCTCTTCGTTGTCTTCGTAAGAGGTGCTGAGGTTGATACAAGCGCATCGCTCGAGAGAGACGAAGAACACTGATGTCACGCTTGTGCCCACCCAGATTGGATATTTAGGGACCTTAGACTACAACAAAAATATTGTAGATCTCTCTCATTACTAAAAGTTGGAGAGAATGTTAGACTGAATTTTCTGTTTTAAAGTAACAATTACACGCCTCTCATAATTACCGGCTAAATTATTTGCTTTATTTTTTATTTACATACTTTTCCCAACAATATAATCAATTATTTTTAAAATGCGTTGTCCTTTCGTGTATAGTGTGTTTGTACATAGTGCAAAACAAATTATGGTTATATCATTTTTGTAATTTGTATTTTTATGTGTGTCAATCAATTGGTTGCCATTAAAAATTCATCTTAGTTTACTTTGAATAGTTTATGGGCATACGCTTTTCTTTTCTTTGTTTGAATGTTTAATAGTTGTTGAAAAATAGTGATAGAGTTATCATGGTGTATTTATTATTTCTTATTCTAACAAATATATATATATATATATCACTATTTGATTGGGTGTTTGTTTTTTTGTTGTTCATCGACTGTTTTTCCTATGCGTTATCTCTTAGCAAAACTCCATAGATATAATGAAGATTGTATTGATGAGGTTGGTTTTAGTGTGCAACAACAATGAAAATTTTTGTTGTCAAGTGAAAGAATACTGAGAGGGAGATTTATGACCATATGTGGCCGAGCTAGTTTGGTCCTCAGTCAAAGCTGAACTAGTTTGGGCCGTGGTCAAGACCAAGCTAGTTTGGGCCTCGGTCAAAGCCTTTACCCGGACAAAATGAGGCCACATGCTCAACCGGGGCTTGAGTGCGGTTGGTGCTGGATACGCTGAGTTAGGGACAAGCTTGAGGCACTGGCCTAGTCCGGGGTCGTGCATTTTGCTAATGTAATAACCCCGACCCTGATTAACGCATATTAGAACTTAATTATACCTAATAATAATTAAGAGGAAATCTGGAATTAATTTGCATGTGCATTGCATGACTTATGTGTTTTTATCTGTTCGGTGTCGGAATATCTGTTTGTATTCTAAACTTTAAACTGCAAATTGGAAGCCTTATCGGCGCCCGATTCTGAAATTGATTAGTGTTTTGGACTCGTTAGATTTTATGTGATTTTATGGTAGGTTCAATTAAAATTCGATTTGGAACGTTTAAAACTGATTAAATAACATTTTAATAATAAACCTAGGTATTTACCCTTTTGCTATTGTGAGTAGGCTCCCTTGTTTCATCTTGTGAGAGGTGTCATTACACCATTTCATCATTTTTGGCTGAGGAAAAATGTAGGCAAGGGGGAGATAGGAGAAAACTTGGTTTCATCAAGGAATTGTTTGGAAATTAGGAAGATTGAAGGAGCCTTGCATATTCAACCTCATACATCTTGCATTCAAGGTCTAAGGTAGTGAATTCCTCTCCTTAATGTTGATCTTGAGTTGTGTCTTGCATAATCCATGTTCATTTTGAAGCTTTGAACCAAGTTATGGATTAATATGTTGAGATAGAACTTAGTTCATCCATGCATGCACTTGTTCTTAGATGTTGAAGTTGTTTTCCATGAAAACTTACATGCATGTCCATTTCCTAAGTATCATCCATGTATTCATCATGTTTTTCCACCAAATTGACCATTTGATCATGGTTTGGAGCTTTGAAATTCATTTGAGTTCATGCATGTTTGATTAACCCATGTTCTTGAAGATTTTTGGAAATGGTGCTCAAATTGACTCACTCTTGGCCCTTGATTTTCCAAATTGGCTTTTGAAACTTCATATACTTTGAGTTTAAAGTGTTTTTCCAGAATTTGGGCCCAAGAGGTTGAGTTTTGGGTTGGAGAATGCTTGGTTCGAACTTGGGAGGCAAATCTGGAAATTCCAGAATTTGGCTTCCTCGCTCGAGCGAAGGATTCCTCGCTTGAGCGACCATCGTTTGTACAGAGCTCCGCTCGAGCGAAGAAATGGTGGCTCGAGCGTAAATTTCAAGCTCTCAGAATCTTGGTGCGTGCAGGCGGACGCTCGAGCAAAGAGACCTACGTTCGAGCGAAGAGCTGTGTCTCACGCTCGAGCGAGCATCGAGCGGAAAAAATCAATAACCAGTACTTTTTCATCTTTGCAGATCGCTCGAGCGAAGGAGCTCTCGCTCGAGCGAACCATTTGATTTTGTAAGCTCGCTCGAGCGAAGGAAGGCTCGCTCGAGCGAGACCCCTGTTTTCAGCAACTCTTGAAAAATGTTTTCTAAGGCATTTAGGCATCCACATTCCATCCTAGGCATCCCTAGGCCATATTTAAGGCTCCCCAATAAGGATAAGGGGTTAGGTACACACTTAGAATCATTGGTGTGAGTTTTGTACATTTAGAAATGCGTATTTCAAGGGTGTATCCGTTATGTGTTATGTAGGTCGTGTGCCGCATTCTGTTTGACCTTTTGGCTCCACCTATCGGTTTCAACGCCCACTGTGAGTAATAACATTGTAAAGATATGTTCAACTGTACTTATTTTCTGTGTGATGAAAATGAGATCTGTTTTCTGAAATGATATGTTATGTACAATGAATGATTGTCCAATTTTTGACATGTATCCGTGACATCCTTAGTACCATGTGAGATTTACAGCCTTGACCCGGTATCGGAGGTTCCTTATGGAACTTTACGCTTTATGCGTCCTGTGATGTTACGCTTTATGCGTCTTGTTATGTGAATTTGTGCACTGATGCCCGTACCGGAGGCCCGCCATGGGGGCTTAGCTGTTTTGTTACCCGGATCCGGAGGCTCCTTCACCGGAGCTAAGGAGGTTATTCATAACCTTACGCATTGCGCGTTTAGTTAAGCTAATGGATGTATCACGTAAATGAAACTATGACTTATGATTTCTGTCTATCTATGATCCGATCAAGTATGAATTTGAAAAGCTGAATTATGATTTCGATCTGATCAAGTATGATTTTGATACAATGTGAATTGACTTCTGAAATCTGTGTGGACTCATTCATTGAAACCCCTTTACTCTGTTTATTATTCACTGGGCTTTCGCTCACAGTTTACTATATATATGTAGGTGAGCCGGCACATGACCAGGGCCAGAGTTGAGGGCCTCCTGTTCCCTTTTTGTCAGCCAGCTATTGTGCCTCCCGAGGAGGTTCCGGTCAAAGTCTAGCGCTGTGGCTGTTTTGTTTCATGCTAGTCAATGTTTATGTTTGTGTCTTGTAATGTTGGATCTTGGGTTACACTTTATGTAAATACTTTGTACATATTTAACGTATCTGACTAGCATGTTTATGTATATAAATAAGTTTTGAAATTTTCTGTCCCATGTACGTCATCACAGCTCATTGGACCTTGTTTACTTTATATATTTGCTTCCGCTAGCCCCTTATATTTTGGTAATCTGTTCAGAGGCCGTAGGTAATCCTCGGATTACTGGCTGGTTACGGTGCCAAACCTATAGGGGCGGGTTTGGGTCGTGACAGAGTGGTATCAGAGCACAAGTTATACCGCACACACAGGTCCTTATGAGCTTAGGATGTCCTAGTAAGAGTTAGGAGCATTCCATTTGCATGTGTGAGTGTGTGGTAAAACAACTAAATATCAACATTGTAGTACTTTTGATTAAATGAATTGAAGGAAATGAATAAAATTATACCTATGCTTAATATCCTTTGATGTCTGTATAGTAAAATGGAGAACTCAGGGGGAAGTGGTGAAAGTGAATCATCAGAGGCTCGCATCAGCCGAATGGAACAGATGTTAGTAGCATTGACTGAGACCTTAACACAGCAGCTAAGACAACAACCTTTACCCCCTCCGCCTCCACCGGTACAAGCTAAGGTAGATAACAATGACATTATCAATCTGACACAGAAATTCCTGAAAATGAAACCGCCAATGTTCTACGGTGGAATTGAACCTTTGAAAGCTGAGACATGGCTGCTTGAAATGGAGAAATTATATGAAGTGTTCCCTTGTTCTGAAATTCAGAAGGTCCTACTAGCTACCTACACTTTGAAAGACGAAGCCCGCAGGTGGTGGCTGTTAATCCGAAACAACAATGAGAATATGACATGGGCACAGTTTAATGCCATCTTCTACGATAAATATTTTCCCCAATGTTTCAGGGATCGAAAAGTGTCAGAATTCCAGGAGCTCAAACAGGGAAGAATGGCCGTGGCAGAATACGAAGCTAAGTTTACCGAATTAGCACGATTTGCTCCACACATGGTGGACACAGACTACAAGAAAGCCCGAAAGTTTGAAGGGGGATTGAATCTTGATGTGTTTGATCGAGTAGGCGTCTTGAAATTGCCTACATATGTGGAAGTCTTAGACAGAGCCCTAATGGCAGAGGCTACTCTAGCTGCCATGAGACAAAGCAAAGCCCCAGCACCTACAGCAAATGAGTGGAGAGGAAAAAGATCTGGGTTTGGTTTTAAGAAAGGCCGGTCCTTTAACAATAAGAAGCAAAACACAGGGACTTGGAGCAACTCAAGCCAAAGTAGTGGGCCTCCTCCAGTTTGTTCTGGCTGTGGTAATAGGCACAAGGGTGTATGTTACCGAGCGTCTGGTGCTTGTTTCCGATGTGGCCAGCCGGGCCATATGATGAGAGATTGTCCGCTTGGGTCTGAAACTACTAGCCGACCTACAGCAAGTTCAGCGGGATCCGCTTCTGTGGCCAAAACCAACGTCAAAGCCAATGCAGGCAAGGAACCTTTGAGACAAGGCCGAGTGTTTGCCTTAGTGCCGGTGACGTACCGAACACCTATACTGTGGTGTCAGGTACACTTTCTGTATGTTCTCAAAATGCATGTGTATTGATAGATTCTGGCTCCACGCATTCTTTTGTGTCACATGCTTTTTCTCGAAAATTGACTAGGCCACTAGAACATATGACATGTGTATTGTCTGTATCCACACCTTCCGGGGATTCTATGATGTGCACTCATGTTTATCCGGCTTGTGATGTTGTGGTTGGTGATATGATATTGTATGTGGATTTATTACCTTTGGACATTCATCATTTTGACTGTATTTTGGGGATGGATTGGTTGACTAAATACTGCGCTACCATTGATTGTGCAAACAAAACTGTTGTGTTTAGACCGCCGGGTATGCCTGAATTTACCTTTAGAGGGAATGGGGTAGTTCCTCCCCCATACTTAATTTCGGCTATGAAAGCCGTAAAACTACTTAGGAAGGGATGTAGGGGTTATTTGTGTTGCATACTGACTACATCATCTGACGGTCCCACTGTAGAAACAATCCCTATTGTCTGTGACTTTCCTGATGTGTTTCCAACTGATCTACCGGGGGACTTAGTAGACAGAGAAATTGAATTTACTGTTGAGGTGTTACCGGGGACACAACCTATTTCCAAGACTCCCTATAGAATGTCTATCTCTGAATTGAAAGAGTTGAAAACCCAACTTCAGGAGCTGTTAGACAAGAACTTTATCCGTCCGAGTACTTCACCTTGGGGTGCTCCAGTGTTATTTTCAAAAAGAAGGATGGGTCTTTGAGATTGTGTATAGACTATCGGGAATTGAACAAAGTGACTATCAAAAACAAATATCCTTTGCCCCGAATAGATGACTTGTTTGACCAACTTCAGGGTGCCCAAGTGTTTTCAAAAATTGACCTCAGGTCTGGGTATCATCAGTTAAAGGTTAGAGCCGAAGATATAGAGAAAACTGCATTCCGGACTAGATATGGACATTATGAATTCTTGGTAATGCCGTTTGGGATGACTAATGCACCTGCTGCTTTCATGGATCTTATGAATAGAGTGTTTAAATCATATCTGGATGATTTTATTGTTGTATTTATTGATGATATTCTGATATATTCTAAAGACAGGGAAGAACATGAAAAGCATTTGAGAACCGCCTTGCAGATATTGAGAGAAAAGAAGTTGTATGCTAAATTGTCTAAGTGCGAATTCTGGCTGGACAGTGTGGCATTTCTGGGCCATGTGATTGACAAAAATGGTGTTTCTGTGGACCCTCAGAAAATTGAAGCTGTTGTGGATTGGCCGAGGCCTACAAATGTGACAGAAGTACGAAGTTTTCTGGGACTTGCAGGCTACTACAGGAGATTTGTGAAAGACTTCTCAAAGCTTGCCTTGCCATTGACTCAGTTAACTCAGAAAAACATGCCATTTGACTGGAATGATCAAAGAGAGGCAGCTTTCCAAGAGTTGAAAACCAGGTTAGTGACTGCACCAATCTTAACTTTGCCAAACGGTACTGATGGGTTTCAAGTGTACAGTGATGCTTCATATAAAGGCTTAGGGTGTGTACTGATGCAAAATGGAAAGGTGATTGCCTATGCCTCCAGACAACTGCGACCTCATGAAAAGAATTATCCAACGCATGACCTTGAATTGGCAGCCGTGGTGTTTGCTTTGAAAATATGGCGTCATTACTTGTATGGGGTGACTTGCGAAGTGTACACCGACCATAAAAGCTTGAAGTATTTCTTCACTCAAAAGGAATTGAATATGAGACAGAGACGCTGGTTAGAACTAATCAAGGATTATGACTTGCAAATCTTGTACCATCCGGGGAAGGCTAATACTGTGGCGGATGCCTTGAGCCGAAAATCTGGTGCAACTGTGTCGTGTTTGTTATCTAGCCGAAAAGAGTTGTCAACTGGCTATGAACAAGATGGACTGATATCTGCTATCTCTGCTCAACCTGTTATTCTTGATGAGATTAAACAGAAACAATGTGAAGATGAACACTTGAAAAAGATTATAGAGGAGTTTGATTCGAAACCGAGGCCCGAATTTGTGTTTGAAAATGGTGTGCTGAAATTTCAGAACCGTCTTTGTGTGCCTGATTGCTATGACTTGAGGAAACGTGTTATGACTGAAGCTCACAGTAGTAAATTTGCTATGCATCCGGGGAACACGAAGATGTACCACAATTTGAAACAGAATTTTTGGTGGCCTGGAATGAAGAGGAGTATTGCAGACTTTGTAGCTAGATGTCTACACTGCCAACAGGTTAAAGCTGAACATCAACGACCTGCCGGTTTGCTACAACCACTCCCAATACCAGAATGGAAATGGGAGCACATCACCATGGATTTCATAGTGGGATTGCCTCGTTCTACTCGAGGTATGGACTCTATTTGGGTTATAGTTGACCGCTTAACTAAGTCTGCACATTTTCTGCCTGTCAAAACTATTTATAATGCTGATAAATTGGCCAACATCTATATGACTGAAATTGTGAGATTGCATGGAGTGCCAGTGTCTATTGTATCTGACAGGGATTCAAAGTTTGTATCAAGATTTTGGCAGAGTCTGCAACAAGCTTTGGGAACAGAATTGAGACTGAGCAGTGCTTACCACCCACAGACCGATGGCCAAACTGAACGAACAAACCAAACTCTGGAGGATATGCTCAGAATGTGTGTGTTAGACTTCCAGGGAAATTGGGAAACCTACTTGCCATTAGCCGAGTTTGTATACAACAACAGTTACCACTCAAGTATTGGGATGGCTCCTTACGAAGCTTTGTATGGAAGAAAGTGTCGATCTCCAATATGTTGGGCTGAAGTAGGTGACAGACCTTTGTTGGGACCAGAACTTGTGCAAGAAACAACCGAGAAAGTGAAACTGATACAGCAACGTTTGAAAACTGCACAAAGTAGGCAGAAAAGCTATGCTGATGTTCGAAGAAGAGAAAGGGAATACGAAGTGGGGGACCATGTGTTCATCAAAGTGACCCCGATGAAGGGTCAAACCCGATTTGGTGTTAAAGGAAAATTGGCTCCGAGGTATGTTGGACCTTATGAAGTTCTCAAAAAGATCAATCCGGTGTCCTACCGAATAGCCTTACCTCCAGTGATGGAACATATGCACAATGTCTTTCATGTATCGATGCTTCGGGAATATTTGAGAGATCCACTCCATGTCATCAAGCCGACACATGTACTTCTGAAAGATGATTACACCTACGAAGAAAGGCCTATCCAGATTGTGAATCAAAGGGTTAAAAGGTTGAGGAACAAAACAATACCGTTGGTTAAGATGGATTGGCAAAATCATGGAGGGACCTACGCAACTTGGGAAACCGAGGAAGACATAAAGAATAGATATCCGGAATTGTTCCCTTTAGACCCAAGGTTGACTCCGAATGAAGGTAACTTGAGTTTGGGGACCAAACTCTTTTAAGGGGGGAAGACTGTAATAACCCCGACCCTGATTAACGCTAATTAGAACTTAATTATGCCTAATAATAATTAAGAGGAAATCTGGAATTAATTTGCGTGTGCATTGCTTGAATTATGTGTTCTTATCTGTTCGGTGTCGGAATATCTGTTCGTATTTTAAACTTTAAACTGCAAATTGGAAGCCTTATCGGCGCCCGATTCCGAAATTGATTAGTGTTTTGGACTAGTTAGATTTTATGTGATTTTATGGTAGGTTCAATTAAAATTCGATTTGGAATGTTTAAATCTGATTAAATAACATTTTAATAATAAACCTAGGTATTTACCCTTTTGCCATTGTGAGTGGGCTCCCTTGTTTCATCTTGTGAGAGGTGTCATTACACCATTTCATCATTTTTGGCTGAGGAAAAACGTAGGCAAGGGGGAGATAGGAGAAAACTTGGTTTCATCAAGGAATTGCTTGGAAATTAGGAAGATTGAAGGAGCCTTGCATATTCAACCTCATACATCTTGCATTCAAGGTCTAAGGTAGTGAATTCCTCTCCTTAATGTTGATCTTGAGTTGTGTCTTGCATAATCCATGTTCATTTTGAAGCTTTGAACCAAGTTATGGATTAATATGTTGAGATAGAACTTAGTTCATACATGCATGCACTTGTTCTTAGATGTTGAAGTTGTTTTCCATGAAAACTTACATGCATGTCCATTTCCTAAGTATCATCCATGTATTCATCATGTTTTTCCACCAAATTGACCATTTGATCATGGTTTGGAGCTTTGAAATTCATTTGAGTTCATGCATGTTTGATTAACCCATGTTCTTGAAGATTTTTGGAAATGGTGCTCAAATTGACTCACTCTTGGCCCTTGATTTTCCAAATTGGCTTTTGAAACTTCATATACTTTGAGTTTAAAGTGTTTTTCCAGAATTTGGGCCCAAGAGGTTGAGTTTTGGGTTGGAGAATGCTTGGTTCGAACTTGGGAGGCAAATCTGGAAATTCTAGAATTTGGCTTCCTCGCTCGAGCGAAGGATTCCTCGCTCGAGCGACCATCGTTTGTACAGAGCTCCGCTCGAGCGAAGAAATGGTGGCTCGAGCGTAAATTTCAAGCTCTCAGAATCTTGGTGCGCGCAGGCGTACGCTCGAGCAAAGAGACCTACGCTCGAGCGAAGAGACCTACGCTCGAGCGAAGAGCTGTGTCTTACGCTCGAGCGAGCATCGAGTGGAAAAAATCAACAACCAGTACTTTTTCATCTTTGCAGATCACTCGAGCGAAGGAGCTCTCGCTCGAGCGAACCCTTTGATTTTGCAAGCTCGCTCGAGCGAAGGAAGGCTCGCTCGAGTGAGACCCCTGTTTTCAGCAACTCTTGAAAAATGTTTTCTAAGGCATTTAGGCTTCCACATTCCATCCTAGGCATCCCTAGGCCATATTTAAGGCTCCCCAATAAGGATAAGGGGTTAGGTACACACTTAGAATCATTGGTGTGAGTTTTGTACATTTAGAAATGCGTATTTCAAGGGTGTATCCATTATGTGTTATGTAGGTCGTGTGCCGCATTCTGTTTGACCTTTTGGCTCCACCTATCGGTTTCAACGCCTACTGTGAGTAATAACATTGTAAAGATATGTTCAACTGTACTTATTTTCTGTGTGATGAAAATGAGATCTGTTTTCTGAAATGATATGTTATGTACAATGAATGATTGTCCAATTTTTGACATGTATCCGTGACATCCTTAGTACCATGTGAGATTTACAGCCTTGACCCGGTATCGGAGGTTCCTTATGGAACTTTACGCTTTATGCGTCCTTGATGTTACGCTTTATGCGTCTTGTTATGTGAATTTGTGCACTGATGCCCGTACCGGAGGCCCGCCATGGGGGCTTAGCTGTCTTGTTACCCGGATCCGGAGGCTCCTTCACCGGAGCTAAGGAGGTTATTCATAACCTTACGCATTGCGCGTTTAGTTAAGCTAATGGATGTATCACGTAAATGAACTATGACTTATGATTTCTGTCTATCTATGATCCGATCAAGTATGAATTTGAAAAGCTAAATTATGATTTCGATCTGATCAAGTATGATTTTGATACAATGTGAATTGACTTCTGAAATCTGTGTGGACTCATTCATTGAAACCCCTTTACTCTGTTTATTATTCACTGGGCTTTCGCTCACAGTTTACTATATATATGTAGGTGAGCCGGCACATGACCAGGGCCAGAGTTGAGGGCCTCCTGTTCCCTTTTTGTCAGCCAGCTATTGTGCCTCCTGAGGAGGTTCCGGTCAAAGTCTAGCGCTGTGGCTGTTTTGTTTCATGCTAGTCAATGTTTATGTTTGTGTCTTGTAATGTTGGATCTTGGGTTACACTTTATGTAAATAATTTGTACATATTTAACGTATCTGACTAGCATGTTTATGTATATAAATAGGTTTTGAAATTTTCTGTCCCATGTACGTCATCACAGCTCATTGGACCTTGTTTACTTTATATATTTGCTTCCGCTAGCCCCTTATATTTTGGTAATCTGTTCAGAGGCCGTAGGTAATCCCCGGATTACTGGCCGGTTACGGTGCCAAACCTATAGGGGCGGGTTTGGGTCGTGACAGCTAAGTTGGATGGAATTTGTCCTCAGAAGACCAGGATACGCTAAGTATCGTGATGGCCAGTAACTAAAGTTACATTCGGTCAATTCTTGAACAAATTAATAAACACGAGCGGAAATAATATTTAAGTGATGATACCAAAATAATCATCGGGACTTCTATTTTTATTATAAAATGTATTGACCAAAAAGGTCGATATTTACATATAAAAATATCATAAAAGTGTTGTGTGTGTCTATTCCGCAGTCCCGCGCCTAAGACTTTTCCAAAGCTATTTCTGAATTGCATTGTTTCCTAAAAATTGGTAAACAGCTATAAGCACATCGCAGAGTGAGAAATATTATGCCAAGAGTATAAATGATACAAAATAACCATAGATATTTATATAACTAAAATATTTAAGATCACTTAGTCTGAACAAATAATCATTTAAGTAACAAAACTGAGATTATGTAAATAAATAACCATAACCACAGTACCGAACAAAACAGAACAGAGGTCACAGGAGTGACAGTCAGAACAGAGGTACGGATTCAAGAGGTGGCTTATACGGATTATAGAGGTGACTCCCACGATAGTGTAGCATTTGTCTCCGTACAGCAATTTGCTCTGCACAGAATAAAGGTCAATAGATCCATGACAATAGAGGGCCACAAAGTGACTAAACAGAGGTCAATGGTTATTTAAAACTCCCAAGGCATAGGACTCCCGTGATGGTACTTACAAAATATAATTGTTTATAAGGTCATAGTCAAATATTCTTTAAAATTTAAACAAACATATCCATGTGTTTTCATTTTAACAAATAGAATTTAGAAATTAATCTGCGTAATTGAAATGTTGATAAAACATAACTTGTATTAATATAATTAATAAAATATAATTTGTATAAAATAAATCATGGTAAATCAAAACATACGTAAAATATATTATGATAACTCAAGATATAATATAGCTCACCTTAAAAATAATACCTTACTCTTTTTTTCTATTATCAAAGACTATTTTGACTTCCATTATTTTCTTCCCATTTTCAAAAAAGATAAAAAGACAAAAAGTTATTCAAAAAGTTAAAAAGTTAACACTATTCACCAAAAGTCAACAATTACAGCTGCACAACTCCCAATTCGAATTTTTCCTTACAAATCAATTTTTACAATTTTTTATTACACATTTTCCCATAAAAAGTCAACACGTTAACCCAACCATCCATATTTTCAACCTTAATTTTTTAGTCCAAAAAGACAAAAAGTGCACTTATTTAGGACACCCCAAACAACCCCTTAGTTTCTTTTCCCTCTTTCCCTTTTGTTCACAACGCCACTCCTTTTACACTAAGGCCCCGTTTGTTTTGGGTGAAAGAGAGGGTGTTGGGATTGCTAATACCAAGGTATTAGTAATAGCCTTGTTTGTTTTGGGAGAAGGCCTTGGGACTATTAGTCCCTTGGTATTACTAATACCATTGAAGAGGGGATTGGTAAGGAGGAGGTAGAGATGGTATTAGAAAAATAGTGAGGGGATTAGAAATTTTTTTATTTTTTTTATTTTTTATATATTGGAAATTTTTTTAAAATATAATTTTTAATTTTTTATATTTTTTATTTGTTTTATTATTTATTATAAAAATAATTTAACAATTTCTCACTATCAATCCCTTCACTATCAATTCCCTCCATTCTATCTCCCAAAACAAACGGGGCCTAAGGGATAATACTTGCTCAGTAAGTTTTGGACACCACGTAGCCACACCACGTGGCCTCTCTATGTTGCTCCCATTATCATACTATAGATTGAAATCTTATCCTCAGAATGGATCATGCTATAGATTAATTGCTTATTTATATTTTCACTTTTAAATTTTTTATTAATTATATTGTTACAAAATAAATCATATGTTTTTTTAAGTATGATTAAATAACATTAGTATAAATTTTAAAGAATAATTAAAAATTTAGGTTATTACAGAGGAGCACTCAAAACTACATAAACAATGTTGTGCCGCCATGCACAGGTCTGAAACTTCTGGTTATCAGAGCTACCTACTCCTTTGTCTCCTCTCTCTCTCTCTTTCCTTCTCCTTTTCCTTCCCTCTAAGTATGTTAACTTGATCGTTGGAGGGTTTTTCCAATTGCACACCACCGGGTTTGTGTTCTCAAGTTATTTGGAAAGAAGTGAAACTTGGATACGAAGAGTACGAAAAGCAACAAATATTTACTTCCCGTGAAAATACATATTTTATTTATGTCAGATTACTGTGAGTGTTCGATTTGGACACCACAGGGAGCTTGCAACAGTCATTAACTGCCTTTTTTTTCATTTTCAAGTTAATGAGGTTTTTGAATTTTTATTTTTTTTATCGACGAAAAGGAAATATTATTGATGCAGAGACAAAAAGGGTACAATTTACATTCAGGAGTCGAGGTGCAAAACCCATCGGAGTTAAATATAACTTATCCTAACTGAAGCATATAACTTGTCACAAGAAAAAAAGGCCAGTCATATGCTAGCTTCAAAACCAAAACAAAAGAAAACAAAGCAAGAATGAAATTTATGAAACCATTAGCCACTTGTATCTAAATGTTTTTTTATATTTATGGAAAATGTTTTTTTTTTTTTTATTGGGAAGAAAAATTTTCATTACAAAATTGCTAAAAAATCATATCAATATGGTAGAATGGTATTACAAGATTTCAAAAAAAAAAAAAAAAAAACCTCCATAAAACGAAGGATCCAAGCTTTCATAGAAGATGAGAAAAAGCCCTCACAAGGGAGGAAAACAAACATTCACACAGAAAGGATAATTACATCAACAAACTAAAAATTAAAAAAAAAAAAATTTGATCCAAGTCGCCACCAAGCTCATCCAAAACTCCACTATTTCGTAACCTTTTAACTTGGAATATGAAGATCCCACATCTACTAATTCAGATAGAAAATGTTATGTACTATGAATTGTATCCCGAAAAATGAGGTGGATGGTGTAAATTTAAAGTAGATAATATATGAGACATACTTCAAATTATTATGATCTATAGATGCATTTCTAGATAATTTTTTGAATTTCTATTATTGTTGTAAATTTATACCCATTGGCTACACCATTTTGTTTTTAAGTTATTCTGACCAGAAATTTAATTATAAAAAATCTGCTAGTAAATTATTCTGACCAGAAATTTTGAATGAAAATTTTGTAACAATAATATTTATTTTTCTTATTATAATTGTAGCTCCTAAAATAATGTATTACACTTAGAGAAAATCAGGGACAAATATTTTTTAATAAAAAATATTGTATAAATTAATAAAAAAAAATTTAATGAAATTTTTTTCTTACGTACTAATATGTTATATACAACAAAGAAACTTTAAAATTTGAAACCGAATTTACTTGAATAGTAAAAATATTTGTAAAATTTATTAATTTGAATAATATAATTTATTTTGAGAAACAATAGTATAATCACTTACGCACCTAAACACATGTATAAATACTAAATGCGTGTCGGGGTCAAAAAATTATACAATAATTATGGAATAATATCAAATTTATTTTTTCACTAATGACTATTTATTATATTTTTTTTATATTTTTTAATCAGTTAACACAAATAATTAATACTCAACTTTATACTTTCTACTAATCATACTATGATAAAATATTACTTGAACATCAACCTACTGAATAATCACTCGGCACATGTTTGAGTGTAGCCCTGCACACTTTGTAGGTAGATGTGAAAGTGAGACCTCGTTTAACTTCTTTTTTTTTTTTTTTTTTTTTTTTTTTTTATTTATAATTTTTTTTTTTAAAACAACCTCGTTTAACAACTTAAAAAGTTTTTTTAAAAAAAATAGAAATACAAAAAATCACTAAAAAAATTAAATATTTCAATAATTCATGATTTTTTATACAATTAAAAATTATTTCTGAATACATTAATTTTTTTTATCTCGTAAAAAGTCAAAAAATATTAAAAAAATTAATCCCAAAGGACCCCTAAGTGTCATTGTAGCACAATTACTTTCTTTATTTCAGCTAAGTTGCCTTCACATTGATGTGAATTAACAGTGGCGGTCATCCATCACTCGTAGTCAAAATAAGAGATTGTTTGCAATGACCTAAATAAGTGTATTTTTTATCTTTTTATGAAAAGATGTGCAGAAAAATAGAGAGGTGATGTGCTGAAAAAAAGATAAAAAGATGAATTATTTTTAAGTTGCCAAACTTGGCCTAAATTTTGTTTTGTTATTCATTTTGAGAAGTTTACTTCTTTTTCTCATTCTTATTATTTTTTTGGTATTCAAAATAAATTTTGTTTTATTATTCATTTTCAAAAACTAACACTTTTTTTTCCCCTCTTTTATCTAAAATTAAATGTATTTTAGAATATTTTGGGACCCAATTTGAAATTATTGTGCGATAACTTCACTATTCTCATGCCATATGTATAGTTAAGGAAATAGGATAAAAGCACAGCAATAACTGTTGTGTTTCAATTTGAGGTGTATTATAACTTATTTTTATGATTTGAACCGTTCATTTTGTACGATTTGTTGAGCACTTCATGCCTACCAAAAATCATATTAATCAGATATCAATAACTATATGATTGATAACCAAAAAAATAAACAATAAGTTTTTCTTTTAAAAAATAGCATAAAAAATATACAATTCGATCATATAGTTATTGATATATGATTAATATGATTTTTGGTAGGTATTAAATACTCAACAAAACCTACAAAATGACAGTTCAGATCATAAAAACAAACTCATAATACATCTTAAATTGAGGCACAACAATCACTGCTATACTTTTCATCTCCGTACAGTTAAAGAGTGGAAATTCAAGTCGACCCCTTCTTTCTTATTGTTTGGTCCTAAATGTGTGCAATATTGAAATTATTGCCGCACAACTATATTATTCTCACACCCTACTTGGTTAAAAAAGGAAAACTCAAGTAGATCACGACTCCTCGATTAGTGGGGTTGAACCCATAACTCACAAATAATTTTTTAGAGAAAAGTTAGGGATCATGGAATTTTTTTTATAAAAATGATCATGAAATATTTATAATTCTTGGATTACCTTGATTAGTGTGTGGTGCTTTATTCTAAATGTAATCCAAGGGTCACAAAACTTTCATGATTACTTTCATGAAAGATTTTTCATAATACCTAACATTGCTGTAATTTTTAATGTACAGAATTTGATCCTCTTATATCAAGTGAGACTAATTAAATAAATCAATGTTGTCATAATTTGTAATCAAATTTTGCACGCATAGAATAGCTGATAATGTACTGACCAATAAGCGTCAAACAAGCTGTGAGTTTTTGCACCAAAAACAATTTATGAAATGACGCAAAAACATACTAATGGAATTGTTTAATGCTGTTGCTTATAAGTTGAAATTTGATAATTAAAATTGCTGAGCCTTTCAATAATTGATTTGTTAACTTATTTAAATTAATTTTGTCTCACATGTTATAAAAATATATATATATATATTAAACATTCAATATATTTGGTTTCAGTTTTCTAAATTTAATTTTCTGAAAATTAAGTTTTTTATTTTTCATATTTTTTTATTTTTAGTGAATATTTTTTCATTTTTAAGCAATTTTTTTACTTTTTTAGATGCACCTTACTTAGATGTATCTAAATAGTAAAATATTTGTGAAAAAATATTTTAAAAAATTAGTAAATATACAAAAATATGAAAAATGTACTGAATTTTAGTTTTTTTTTTTGTATTTTTTGGTATTTAGTGAATCTTTTAAAGATTTTTTTCACAAATGTTATACTTTTTAAGTGTATTTCTGTTAGGAGTATCGAAAAATTTTAAAAAAAAAATTACTTAAAATATTAAAAACATTATTAGTTTGTTTATTCTATTTTTTATTATCTCAAAATATTAGTCATTTTAAAAAAATTAATGACTAAAATAATATGAATTTATTATTTTGTCCTTCTTTAAAATCATCAACATTAATATACACAAAAAGTATAATTATAACAATTAATTTTCTCAAAAAAAAATTATATACTATTTTAATTTTAAATGAAAAGGTATTTTTGAAATGTAATAATTATACTATCAAAAAAAAAATTAAATATCCCAAAAGGAACCAATATGTTAGGACAGAAAGTAAAAATTATAAACAGCAACATACGCTGCACCAGATCATTGCTCTCAACCCTCTTGTGAATCCCAGCTCTACCACCTGCTGTTCTTTTTAAGCTAAATTTAATTAAATTTTAAGGGTAAATAATCAATAGGTTGTAATAATTGGACTTAATTTCCATAGAATCCTATTGAAAGTTAATCCTAGTAAAATGGTCACTAAAAAATATTTTTTTGTGATACTATTTTACATATGTTGCTAAAAATTGATAATTAGTAACGTTTATTGTCACGATTATTATAAATTGTCGCTAAAACTTAGTAACGTTTTTATGTAACGAAACTTTCAAATTGTCGCTGAAAGTTAAAAATTAGTGGCGCTTTTTTGTGACGATTTTTTTAAATTATCATTGAAACTTATAATTAGCGACGTTTTTTATGACAAATTTTAAACTGTCATTGAAAATTAATAATTAGTAACGTTTTTTAATAGTATTTAATGAAAAAAAAAATTTAATTATCACAAGATCTATTAAATAATAAATTTACCTATTAAGACCTAAACGTAAGCTCTCTAAATTTAATGGAGGGGCTAGTCTACATATAATAAGAATGTATGCTATTAGAATCATTAGATCTATTTCTTGTAAAAATAATGCATATAATCAATGATTTTGGTGGGTTCTATTGTGTTAGTTTTCACATTTTTTTATTTTTTTGAGCGATTATGTCTCGTTGGGGAACAGTATTTTTTAATAATTTTTTAATTTTTTTGACTAAAATATGATAAAAAAAAATAGTATATTTTGGATAATTTTTTTATTTTTTTACGAAAATGTGTAAAAATAGAGAGAAAATGAATTCTTTGACTATTTGGTATAAATTGCTGACTTTTTAATTTTTTTTAGTAATTTTTTAGTTTTTAGGTTAAAAAGTAATATTACCAAACGAGACCTAGAGTTATGTATGTAAACTAGTTCTTACTCAAGTTATTGTCAACAACAATAAAAAATTAAAAAAATAAAATAAAAAAATGTAATATGAATATTAAGAACATCCTAGAAGGTTGTCATTAACCATCATAAATATGTAAAAGTAAATTGAAATATATTAAAACAAAAATAATAAATGTAAGTGAGGTAGTAGTAAGAACATTTCTAATTGACTCTTTAAAAGAGGTCAATTAGATATTATAATTAGTCTCGTTTTATTTTATCTACTCTAACGGGCTACATATTACATTGGTTATTTTAATAAAAATAAAAATAAAAAATTCAAGCTAGTTATATTTGGAGAGATTTGAGAAATTTTTTAAATAGTTTATTTAGATAAATAAGTAAAATAAAAAGTAATGTTAGAGCATTTAGATAAATTTAAAAAAAAAAAAAAACATAAGTATATAAAATAAAGATTTTTTTTTTTTTTGGTGTGTTTTAACTAATAAAATATGAAAAACTCTAGGGACTCAGATTTACTTACTCAGAATTTTTTAGGTGAGTGATTATATGATAGAGATTAAATTTATATAATTTAAAATCAGTATATAAAATAAATTTAAATTATAAAATAAAAATTTTAAATAATTTTTAAATTAATAAGAATAAATTCATAATATTACTCATAAAATATAAAGGTCATGTTTGATTTACAAGACTAATAGTGAAGTATTAATAATCCTATTAAATTAGTGTAGTATTAACTATCCAATTGGATTAATATTCATTGGATTAATAATCTCACCCCTATCCCATTACTAATAATCCTACAAATTTGTTGGATTAATAATCCATTGGATTAATAATCCTAAATCAAAATGTTAAAACAAACATAGGATAATTAGACCCACGGATTAATAATCCCAATCCCATATCCTAAGGAATGTGCGATCCATATGCTGGTAAGTTTTAAAGGTCATGTTTGATTCACAAGATTAATAGTGAAGTATTAATAATCCTATTAAATTAGTATGGTATTCACTATCCAATAGGATTAATATTCATTGGATTAATAATCCCACCCCTACCCCATTACTAATAATCCTACAAATTTGTTGGATTAATTATCCATTGGATTAATAATCCTAAACCAAAATGTTAAAACAAACATAGAATAATTGGGCCCACAGATTAATAATCCTAATCCCATGTTCTAATCCACCCAATCAAACATGCTCAAAAAGTACAATAACAAATAAAATTATAAAATTATATTTTTATCCTCGATGGTCCTGCAAAGGTCAAAATGGGTACATAGGGTCATCGACAAATCTTAGTGCTGGTTGTGTGGGGTTGCACCGAAAGCTATAGAATGAAATGTGAACAAAGTCTGAATCAAAAAGAGAGATCTGAATCAAAAAGAAATGTGAACAAAATGGACTTTGGGTGGCTGCTGTGGCTCGTGTGGCAAAGAAATTAAAAGTAATTTTTTAGTTTTTAATAATTTTTTAAAATTATATTATTTTTTTATTTTTTTATAAGTATTTTAAAAAAAATTTAAAAAAAGTTTAAAAAAAATCAATTTTTAACTTATTTTTCAAAACAACCCACACAGTAGTTACTGTTGTGCAGTCTTATGCATTCATTTCAAGGTCTATTTTGATAATTTGAACTTAAATTATATCGAGTAGAACATACTTACAAAAAATTATCATTAACCCTTTTATCCACTTACATTTGTATTCATTTTAATACTTTAAATCATAATTGTTATTTATTTTTGTAGATACAAATACGAATAGATAAAAGAGTTAACGATATCCGATTAACATAATTTTTTACGAGTATTTTTTACTTGATATACTCTAAAATATAAACGATTTAAATTATGAAAATAGAACTCAAAATGAATCCATTTGGCTATACAGCATAACAATCACTATAAATCCGGACATAGCAGCCATCACAAATCTAAACAAAGGGGCTTAACACTCGGGTACGTAATCAATCATTTAAAACATTTATAATATATATATATATATATATATTGTCAAAAGATTAGAATTAAATAAAATTACACTTTAATATTTAATCTAAAATCTCAAAAAAAAATTGTGACAGTCTCATGCCTTGACTTAGGCCTTTTTTTTTTTTTTTTTTTTTTAGGATATGAGTTGAAGAAGGGTTTTCCTCTCCTCACCTTATTCTAACCTTTCAATTATATTTATTAAATAATTTATGAGTAAATTATAAATACACCTCTTGAGTTTTAAAAATTACGTTTCACCCCTGAGATTCTAATTTCATAACAAATCACCCATTTTATTAATAAATCATCAAGTCAATTAATAGTTTTTAATGATATTAAAAATATATTTCAATTAATAATTTAGATAATTTTATTATTGTATAGAAGAATAATTATTTAAATAAAAAATTCTAAGAAAGGAGTATTTATAATTTTTCAAACCACATGAAACAAACTGTATTTTAAGCAAATCTCAGGAGGTGTATTTGTAATTTACCCAATATTTATATATATATACACATAATATTTTATATTTAAAATTTTAAAAATATAATAAAACTAAAACATTACAATATTATACATAACATTAATTTTTTATTTTTTGTTGCTCATTTTACCTTTATTAATTTTCATCACTTATAAAATATTATTCATAATATATCATCATCTCATAACTATGAATCTGCCCTTTTTTTTTTTTTTTTTTTTTGGATTAAACAACTATGAATCTGACTTTGCCGACCTTATTGCCCTCCTAAAGTGATCAAAAGGAGGGTAATAATTCCATGATTAAGATATTAATTTAGGTACTGAATATTTTATGTCTAAATTACCAGAATAATGTGGTCGAGCAATAAGATTTAAGATTTTAAGTTCGAATAATTTTAAGAGGCGACTAAAAATTTGCTCAGTCATTAAATTGAAGATCTTAAAATTAGTAAAGATACACGCAAACTGACCCAACACCCTATTATAATAAAAAGATCATTTTGATAAAATCCCAACTCCGAGTTATCCTTTTAGAAAGAAAGAATTACATTTTTGAGAAGTAGATTAAAAATTAATTTTTTAATTCTCTTTTAATTTTTTTAAAATATATAAAAAATAAAAAAATAAAATGATTTTTTTTTTAAAAAAAACTAAAATATTGGCTGTTACCTAACTTACCAAAATAGGCCAGGCTTCAATTATTGGAAGCTATATAAGCAGATAATGACTACAAGGATTTGGTCACTTCTATTGACTTTGAATAACTTTTGTTTTGTTTTCTTTCTTATTTTGCCTTCTAGAACAAACCCATCACAAAAATCACATTAGGTACGCCAGACTTCCCACTTTCAAAAAGGCCATATCATATCACCTCACCTCACACTTTCTTTCTCTTTTTGAAAGAAGCTCGTCTCCTGTTCCATTTTGGACTTGAGAGTACAATTTTTATGGCTGTGACGCTCACTATAAGCCCAACTTGTTGAGTTGAATTGTTTAATTTATACAGTTGGTCGAGCAAATTATTTATATTAAAAATTAAATAAATTAGACATGAGCAGTTATTTGATCGCATCACATTGGTCATTTTTTATATAAAAAAATGATTTAGACCTTTACAAAGAGAGTTTTAATAGAGCATTAATTTGTCTTTTTTTTCCCCATATTTTGTCCTTTACCTCACTTTTTTTTTTTTTTTTAATATGTGGCCAGCTCTAATTAGAGCTGCACTCGATCTGCTGCAGTGAAGCTCTAATTAGAGCCACTGCTGGAAATGAGAGTTTTAGCGGCGTTTTCAAACGCCGCTATAAGTCCTAAAACGCCGTTAAATCCTTTTGCGACGTTTAATACCAAACGCCGAAGATGCGGCCGTCGCTATAACTTTGTGGCGCTTTTGAAACGTCGCTATATGGCTATGGCGGCGCCGCTAAAAATTCTACTAACGGTAATATGATGTCACCATACTATTTAGCGACGTTTTTAAAACGCCGTTGTATCTTTTTCAAAAAATTCAACCGTTGGTATAATATTTAGCAACGTTTTTAGAAACGCCGTGATAGCCTCTTTTTTTTTAAAAAAAAAATTTTGCTAATTTTATGTTATTGAACAAAAAAATACCTACAATTAAATTGAAAAATAGCACTAATATGAAATAATAACTCTCATTCAAAATGCAACATTAGTTCACTTTCCCATTCAATTTAATATCTAATCACCATTAATTACAAAATAACATATCCAAAAATCATATTTTAACAAAGACATTAGCAGATAAAGAAATGTTGAGCTATAATGATGGATCCAACTATACAAGAGATGGCAAATTACTATCAAAAAAATTATTCCCAACTCAAAAATATATTCCTACTTATAACATAAATTTCAAGTTGGATGAGTTAAATTCAAATTGATGAGAGAGTTCATTGTTGGTCTTCACTGGTCTACATGCCTACATCAGAACATAAAGTGTAATCAAATTTACCAAAATAAGCATAAATTCAAAATTTTGTACCCAATACTTATGCATAGTAGACATCATGTTTAACCTTTTTTTCCATGACAACCACCTGTTAGATTTGTACCAAAATAAACATATATATATATATATTTAAATATAAGATCCTGAAGCCTCTGAAATCCAAACTTTTAGGGTTGACTCAATGGTACCAACCTCATGGAATATGGAAGCACAATGGGAGAAATCATGGAGGTTTGGCCCCAATGTAGAAAGGGTGCAGAGCTCCTCCATTCCATTTTCATCATTCCTAACTTCAACAAGTAGATCTTTGCCTCTGCCCTCATGAACAAAAGACCATCTTTAAAGGCGAAAGGGTCCATCTATGGAGTCATATCAATGGTCAATAAAACTAATAATAATAAAAAAATTGGCTGGATTTCTAGAAAACTAATAAAAGTAATCCATAAAACTATTCAGAAAGTCCAAAATGGAAATCACATCTGCTCTGCTTCATATTCGAACATGAAACATGTCAAACACCCCTAAGCAGTTAAACAGCCCCCCATCCCTTCCTCAAATCACCTATTAAGTTCCAGTGCTATGTAGAAAAATATTTCAATCTGTATTTTGAAAAAGATTGGGAGTCAACACTAGGTTTTTTACGGTATAACCAAGAATCCAAAAATTTGATAAAAAATATAACCTCTTTACTTCTGTGGGAGAGGAATATGGTCAGGAGAAAGATTAATACTCACAAGACAAATAGTTAAAAGCATTCACTATGATCAAAATTTACTATCTATCAACAAATTCTAAAAAACTAAACAGGAGTCTTTAAAATTAGCAGATTTACTAGATATTACTGAGTTAAGAGCCAATTAATAAATAGAAATAAGCAATTACTGGTTGGTTGCTTGACCAATCCCACAATTTTACCTACAGCAATCAAGAGTAGCCAACGGAGAAAGTACTTGCATAATTTGTGGATATGGATTTTGGAGGTCAACAAAAATAAAAAGAAGAGAATTAAAAATAAAAAAGAATAAATTACCAAATAGAACTAACAGTATGTTAAAAAAAATATATATATTTAGAGATTGAAAATCTTCAAGTCAAGAGAGGAGAAGAAATACGTGTAACACAAACTGTTTGTCAGTGTTTGCAAGGCATCAGCACTGAATTGGTTCTCATCGTACAGCACGTGATAGTGTGTAGGACGGCTTGTGCCCTACTCAGACAGATACAAAAAACAATTGACATTTGTCACAGAAATCTGTCTTAAAATCTACAACACTGAATTTGTATAACTAAAATTTTAAATTTCTATCTTTCTTGCAAAACTTCCATCATTATTGCAAGAAAATAAAATGAAAATAACTTGAACATTGTTTACCTGAATTCCGGCATGGCTACATAGGTAAAAGTCAAATTCATTAGGGTGGCAAATGTGGGTGTCCACAACCGTACCTGATCACAAGCATGCAAATAATCATTCAATATACAACAATAGGGTTCCAAAACAAGGGCATCGTACAAACTCATAACGAGGGGCAAAGTCTGAAACCTGGCAGAATGTTGCCACTCCTATCTGTTGAACGACGATCATTATGATCTGCAGGGAAAAAGCATGTGTGGTGTCTCTTTTGCACCACAACAAAGGTTACACGTGGCAGATAGTGTTCCTCTAACGAAACACAAGCCTGACAAAAAAAGCAGGTTTATATGAAAAAACAATGTAAAAGGAGAAATCACTTCGGTACCCAAATATATCAGCTGTTACATATCATATCGCCCCATATGTAACAGAATTGGGACAAGCGATACCACTATTCACCGATATATCGCCGGACATATGACCATATCACCAATACACTAGTGTTATTTAATACCATGCCAATCAGTAAGACAGTATAAACATATACCTTTCGGATTGCATCCATTTCGTGGAGCAAAACTTGGTTGAATTGACCTTCGCTAACACCATCTCTACAAGATTAAAAACAAGATTAGCATAGTTGTACAGAACAGGTATTAATAACATTAGCATAGTTGCATACCCCCGGAGCATGTATTCACCTGTAGAATATAATTCTATGAGGCTTCTGCCCAGTTGATGTCTTGAAAGCTATTAACAGCTCCCTGAAAAAATGTAAATAAATAAAAAATAAGAAAAGATGTTAAGAAAAATTATAAAAACACATTCAAGTAATGTTGTGGACTTTTTACCTAATCATTCCACAATGAACAGTGCCCCTTTGAGGATCCTGATATGTTTTATAGAGATCCTGGATGATTTCTTCCTTGTGTCCTTGTGCAGAAACCAGTCCTCTATACTTCGTTACCTCAGGCCAATCCATTGAAGCAACCACCTGTAAAATATAAATCCAACTTTCATCAAAAAAATTCCCTGATGCTCTTGCTTAGATGCTAGACGACATACCGCAGCAATGGATGGGCTTGCGTCATCCCCAGGTTGAGAATGAGTTACATCAGCTCCAAAGATGATTGTAGGGCGATCAGTCACAAACGGGATTCTTCTTTCAATAGCGCTCATCAACACAGTGTTTCGACCCCCAACCTATTGAAGTTTAAAACAATTAGCCATAGACACATATAATATAAAGAATAAAATTTAACCTAAATTGATATGAACATTTGAACAGATATACAACCTTCACATTTATCTTGAGAGACAAATTTTCTAGATACTGTTTATTATTATTCTTTTGTGCTTGCCTAGGTTGACAGCATTGTGAGACAATGCCCAACTCTGTTTCACACACTCTTTTGATCTTTCCTGTAAAATATAAAAAATGTCACGCAAGTAAACAACCACATCTCTGAGCAAATTTCAAATTCTGGGTACAACGACAAACCATATGACTCGCTGACATCAGGCAAAACAATAATTAACAACTGAAGTTGCTTCCCTGTCAATCCCATGTTTGCTAATTTTTCAGTAGAACGGGCATGAATATCATGGAGATCCTTCTCAATTTGACCAAGATATGCCGATTTAATAGGAAGGAAAGGCTCATTGAAATCCTTGCACATTCATCAAAAGGAAACCAAAAACATCAGGTTCTTTCTTTATAGTTCAGCAACAACTGAAATGGACAACTGCATGCATATAATGATAAATCTATACCATCCCTTTACTACGACACATAGAAATCAATTCACGGCAGAACTGGTCCAAATTAATTCTAGATCGTGAAAAGCTGATGCATGTCCAGAATTCCACCTTGCCACCATTAACCATTTTCTACAAAATCACAAGTACTAAATGTCATCTAGCTGCAGAAGAACCAAAATAGTATTTTTTTTAGTTCTAGCCAACAAACAGGAGAAAAAAATAGTGAACGAAAATCAACCATTTGATAGAAATCTAGAATTCTGAAAGACACCATACAGACAAAAGATTTGTACAATGTATTGTCATTTTTTCTTGATGCATCCAACCCACTGGGGAAAAAAAAGAACCACATCAATCTACACACTTAAGAATCATATGGTAATCGTCCCAGGTTTATTCCACCAATCACCAACAACACAAAAATGTAACTGCTGTTTCACCTTGTCAATCATATTCCATACACCGACCCTTGGATCAACCCGTGTCTCTTTCCCGGTATCATGATACTTGAGCTGAACCACCAAAGTCAATGTTAGACTCATTCACACATGGAAAATAAAAATGATTCATTCACAGAAGATTACCCTTGGAGGTGGGAGAACTCATGCATCAACAGATGCAAGTTCAGCCCTCACTTGAATACCAAATTCTTCATTCACGAGCTTATCGTTGTTGTAATTATTATGGCGAACCATCTGTAGAGTCAATCTATGTCTAGTAAGAAATACTATGGACCAGACATAAAAAGAGAACAATTTCATCACCAAGGTCTTTTTTATTTAATAATCAAAATAACCAAAGTCAAGAACTTCCAGCAACAGAATACATTTAAAATCCGAACACAACTCATACCTGCTTAATACTGCCCTCTCTTACATCAGGACGTTGACAGGTTGCCTTTAGCAGGGCACTCACCTGCTTCTCATTCAACTTTTTAGAGTACCTTTGCCCTTCAACAATCTTGCAAATCTATAGCAAAAGAACTATCATTGTCAACTAAAGTCACAAGTAGTAGTAAACAAGACACAAATAACAGAAAACATATCAAAAGTCGAAATAATTGAAGAAACCTCCATGGGCAGATAAACAGGTTTGGCATCACTTCCAGCTACAAGTGCAGGCAAGAATGCATATTCAAGTATAATATTGTATTTCTGACGAAAGTACTCAACAACTGACATCTTTTCACCAGTGTCATCAAGAGGGAACCTGTAATTCAATACAAGTGTCAAAGGCGCATAAAAAAAAATTAACAAAAAAAAGAGTTAAAACCAATATGAAAAGAGGTTTGATCAATGATAATACTCTAAACAAAAAGATATATATACAAAAAAACATCCCAATGCTCAAATAAGAACTTTTGTACAATTGTAGTAGTAGGATGCAATTGAAGCAATTTGCTAGATACAAAAACAACAAATTAACTATGAGGTACTAACTTGGGATGAGTGCCAAACATATTGCCAAAGTTAACACAAGTTCCATTGATACATAAACACAACAAAGCAAGAAAATATCCCTAACAACCCCGATGCTCAAACCCAAAGAACAATATGATTCTGATGTTACCACCTACAGACATTCTTAAATCTGATACAGAACATCAGCAGGACAAGTTGTGCGCTTCTTTGTTTTTGTCATATCCTCACATGACGACACAATTGTGTTAAATAAATGTACTAGAGGAAACAAAGAGCACTTCATCATGTAGTAAACATGTCAGTGTAACACATACAGAAATAATACTGATTATTAACTTACGTTAACTGAAAAATGGTACAAATACCCTTCTTTTGGAAGGGTGGAAGTGAAGCAATTTTTATAGTTGAGGGATCCAAATGTATGGTTTTAAAGTTATGGGGGTAAAGTAATATTCAGTGATAGATCAGGGGGAAAAAGTGTAAAGAAGACTGATAGAAGCAATATCTAGTCCTTCATGCCATCCGTCTACAAGTAATTTTCCACAAGGACTTCACACTAGCACTCCTTTTGGTAATACGCCAAACAATTAGGTAGCCCAACTGAAAAACTAAGTCCTTTTATGATACATGTGAAATCTCCTTCTGAACAAAAAGGTCCACACAGTATCCTACTTTCCCACAATGACCTGTTTTGAGTCTTTCAGACTTCTTCCAGTTACTAGGAAAGCAGTTATAACTGTCATGGTGTCCAACCATGTCTCCCAAATAACAGTGGGTGTTTTACTCGTGTATCGTGTAGTGGTAGCATTTTGCATCATCAAATTATTCCTTTTAGAATTTCCATTTATTTTTTTATTTGTTTTCCCTCGTCTCTTAAAATATTGTATCCATGTCAGGTTTTGACAATAGCAGTATTATTAGTGCAATTAACCCAAAAGATGGAAGAAAGTATTAACGTGCTAAAAAATTTTCAAGTAAAACCACATAGAGAGACAGTACCCAAACAAAATGCCTGATTCCAAGCCGTAAATAATTTCCTCAACAACTTCAGATTGCATCTGCAAGGAAAAAGCACATCACAACATAAAAGGGGAAATCCCAAGCTGACGCTTTGTAGTTTGATAAAACAATACATAATATTAGGAAGAAAAAAAATACCATCTCTTGTTCTCTTCGGTGACATCTGTAGATGCGAAGCCATCCGTTAAGTAGTACCTACAGTCACGAGATTTCTGTTAATGCCTGAATCATATCGACAAATTTAAGAAACAATTTCTTTAACAAAACCCTAATAGCAGTGATAAGACAAACAAAATATAGCACTGGTGGAAAACCATACAGCATAAATATATTACACAAATAGGAAAAGAAAGGCAGTAACAATCTAGAAAACTAAATCAGTAACAGAAACAGGGAATTCACAATCTACTGCATCTTCCAGCAAATCAGCCCATTCAGAGCCAAAAAAAATAAGGCTCAAAATAGAAGGGATTACTATATTTTTGTAACATCAATTGTGACTCTTCCATAATATTACAGCTAGATTAATACTACTACAACTTTGCTTTTTTTGAGTTTCTCATAATATACAGATGTAACTTTATTAAAAATTAAAAATGCTTGAAGCCAACAATGAGACTCTTTATTTATCACACAGACAACAGGACGAGCCCTTGCATTATCTCTAATCTTGTTTTAATTCTTTTTTCATAAAATGCACTGAAGACCTTTAATTAACTTCCTGATTACCAAAAAAATCAAAATTCTGTGAGTAATTAATATAAGAAAAAAACAAAATTAACAAAGAATTATTTGCAAGAAAGAGTAGATGGACAATAATAACATTCAATTGAATCAAAGTCTTATAGTACATAATAGAGAAACTGCAGAGAGACTAAACTCAAATAAATGAAGAAATTAATCATGAAATTACATCCTGGAATTTTAAAAAAATATTACACTCATTGTTTTTTTGTTTTTTGGGAGCCCAGACGACATCCTTAGAACCACTCACATCTAAACAAACCCACATTTACGTATTAGAAATTCTTACATCTAATTTACACAACAATTAACAAGTAACAATCCCCCCCCCCCCCCCCCTAATTAAAAAGTCCCCCAATTAACACCATTCATCATCAACATAAAAAATTTTATAAAAAAAATAAAAGAAAGAAAGAAGGAAGGAAGGAGGAACGAACGATATGGCAGATGCAAAAACGTGAGCTTGATCTTGAGACAATCTACAGCTTTATTTTTCCACGAAGACATGATGATGTTAATTTTCCAGAACGACATTGATTGATGGATATGGATGCCCAAATGAATCAATGATTAAGTTGGGATCTGGTGTTGATCTTTCCGATTCCATCGTCGAAGTTCTGAGAATAAGTAACGGAGTCGTACCTGAAGGTTTGAGGGCGGACTAGAAGCTTTCTGTGCTTGTAGAAGACGCGTCTCCAGCTACCCTTGCTGTGGCAGCCCAGAACAGCAGTCTCTTGTTCGTTCATCTCCAGATCTCTGGCGAAGGTGGGCTTTCTAGAGAGGATCCAACCGCATCCCCAATCCCACCATTTCCTGATCCAACCGCATCCCCAAACCTAGCAAATCTATATCAGAAAACCCTAACCTTGAACCCTAGATCGATTTAGATCATAGGGATTCGAACAATCACGGAGATATACGCTCAAATCACGAGTAGAACAAGATTTTTCAGATCAAACAACTGAAGAATTGATGGAGATCGAAGATCCGACGCCTCGAAGATCCGATGCCTCGATTTCTCTCTCTTTCTGAAGTCACGCCTCTGTTCAATATGAATAGAAGAATGTCATAGCCTTGAGTTGAGCCACTGTTTAAAAGAAATAACGGGGCACAAAACGAGAGATGGTTTTAATTTTTTTGGGATTTGAAAAATCTGGACAATTTCACGACGTTTTTGAAAAACGTCATAGAAAAAAACATCACTGTATATCCTTTTTCTTGTAGTGAGCTCTGCAGCACTGCCGTTTTTTTATATGAATATAAACTGACAACTTACATAGCTAAAAAAAATCTAAAAAACAACATGAATAATTTGTTTCACAAATCATACAAATTAAATAATTTAAATTATTGAGACCAGTCTGTCTTTTTTTTATTTTTTTTTATTTTTATTTTTTAATAGCTCTTTTTGACTCATGTTTTGTAGTTTGTGAAGATTTTGGGCCAATTTACAGAAAACTTGTTTTGACTACTCGAGTGATGCTTGAGCGATGATTCGGTCAGTCTGTATGATTATCTCAACCTACACATAAAAGAGTGAAGATCATCACTCCATAGAAAAAGCAGAGGACTTGCATCGAACACTCACCAATGATGGGTTAAATTTTATCAGTCAATTAATTCGCTGTTTGGAAACTTTTAAATAAGTCATATATATTTTTAATTTTTTTTCCATTTTTACTGATCTTTTTTGAAAATTATGGCAACATTTTAATTTTTATTTTTTTTGATTGGTATTTTGTAGACGAATCTGAAAAGTATTTTTTTTAATAAATAAATAAATAAATCAAAATAAGCAAAAGCTTTTTTTGCTTATCTTTTGTTTTTTTGAAAATTTTGAATTTTTTCAATCTGTCTTATCCAGTATTATTTGGAAACTTAAAATTTTAAGAAATTAAAAATAAAGTTTGTTAAAGACTTAACAAAAAAAAAAAAAAAAAAATTAAAACAACAACAACAACAACAACAACAAACCTCAAATTCGATTTGTAACTGTGGGGGCATATTTTGTAAATGACAACACATGGCCAAGGTGACGCCAAAGTGTCAATCCAGGTGCCACATGGCCTGATCACTTGTCGGGATGATCTCGGCAAGACCGAGGTCATCTAGGAAGATATCTGAATCCGAGATGAGCGGATAAGGGACAAGAGTCCTACGACAAAGAAGAATCTCAGTCTAGATAAAGATAAAACTCTTAGAAAGTTTATCCCTATCTAACTAAGGATCCAGAATAAGTATTGAACCTAAGTCCACTGAAGTAAGGCTTCTACAGGGATCAGGTTAGTGTTGGCTATAAAAACAGGATACCCTCGTGGGTCTAAGGTATGTTTTTTATGTTCTGTCTAGTGAGTTAAGCACTATTAGTTATCTTTGAGAGATATTTGATTACTGATTTAATCGTCGGAGTGCCCCTAGGTGGACGAACTACCACTTGATTCTTATCTTTCTGTGACATGTTGTTTATGCTCTATCTATTCTGTCAGTGCTGTCTAGCTAAGTTTTCTGTTTGGTAGTGTGGTCAGAAATCAGCACCCACAGTAACAACATAGAGTTTAGTGAGAGATTGAAAGAGAAGTTCCTGAGATAACATTCACCTGTTCAGTTTTTAATTTTTAAAAACAGTTTTTTGAGTTTTCAATTCATATTTTTATATTATTAATGATTTTTAAAATATTTTAATCAATTTTTTTAAAATTTTAAGATTCACTTAATCTTAATAGCCATTTTTAAATGGGAAAATTACCTAAAAATCCCATAACAGGATTAATGGCACCATTTAGTCCCACCGATTCTCATGTGCACTAGCACATCCTATTAGTGGTAACAGAGTAACCCGTGGGTCCTATTTTGATTTGAATTTGACTTTTTGTTGACGGTTATGCCCTTTACGTTACTAGGTCACACAATTTCAGGGATCACGTCTGCAAATCACGTCGATTTGTGATTGTGTTTGGAGGGAAATATCGTCGAAGATTTGATTACCATAGTCGGCACACAATGGGGTTGATATAGGGGTGTTTGTATTGTTGTTTCAAAATCGCAAATAGAGTTTCCTGTAGGGGTGCAATCAGTTTTGCCATTGCCGGTGGTGCAATCAGTTTTGCCATTGCCGGTTGTCGTCAGATATACTGTCAATGGCGTAGTGCTGATGATTTGTTTTCATTAGTTTTCCTTTTTAGCATTTTTTTGTTTCATTATACTGTTGGGCGGGGGGAGTTGGGGGTGTTTCACATGAAATTGTGTATGACGCACACACGTTTGTATTACAGATTTATGGTTTCGTGTCCAACATTCTACTTATGTGGGTATGTTCTGCTGCAGGGATGGACGCCATTGTCATGTTATTGTGCTGTTACCAGACAACAAATGTCGTATACAACCTGATAGCAATGTATACGTTCGGAGATCTTGTCAATTTCCTATGTGACAAATTTGTTGGACTGACACTAACCAATGTTTGTTTGTTCTTCAAGATCCTGGGGTACAACAATATCTCATTGCATAACGATGTAGACATGCAGAATATGGTTCAGCTTGCACACTCGTTCCGTTTGCAACTAATCGATGTTGTAATTGAGGTACACAGTGGTGAAAATATAGCAGCCAACGATGATAACGTGTGTAACAGTCTACGTTTCCAAACCCGTGGCTTCAAACAGGGGGTTGGTATTATGGCTATGGAATATGATGTCGACTTGTTGCCCAACTACTGTCCACACGAGGAAAAGACTTTCTTATCAACACCATGGGCTAACTGTATTACTCATGTGGAACAGAGTTTCGAAGGGGGTGCGCAGGATTTTCGGACAGTCCTTTGCAAATATGTAGTGGAGTGTGGGTTCGACTTTAAATATTTGAAGAACGACTCGGTCCAGATTACTGTTATATGTTCATTACGTGACTCAAAAGGGTGTGATTAGTTTGTACACCGCGAGTGTTGGATGCTAATGGGTTTTTTTACATTCGGAAATGGAACAGTGAGCATAGTTGCAGGGTTGCTATCTGCACAGCGAAGAATAGGTGTCTCGGGTCAAATCTTGTCTCCGACATTTTTTCACAACTTATACGTGACAAGCGTCTCACCAGGCTGATCGATGTTGCTTTCGATCTGAAAAAAAATTATGTCTTTGAGATAAGTTACCGTGTTGCTTGGTTAGGTGTCGAAAAAGCTAGGGGCGAGTTTTTCGGTGCCCATTCTGCCTCGTTCCACCAATTACGTTGGTACAGCGATGCCATAATGGAACACAACCTGAGTACGTACATCAACATTGACTATGATGAACATGACAACCAGTTTGAACGGTACTTTATATTATTCAAGCCATGCATTGATGGATTCAAATATTGTCACCCATTACTTTTCCTATATGGCACCTTCTTGAAGGAAAGCTTCAAAGGGAATTTGCTTGCTTCCACTACTAAGGACGGAAACCGAGGTAATTAACACACAACTCCACTATTTATTTTGCACAACATATCAACATTTGGTCATTGTCACACATATGGCACCGATTATTCTAGCAAATTTATCAACACATTTCTATCCAAGTCTGTTCCCAATTGCATTTGCGTTCGTTGGCTCGAAGAACACAACAAACTGGTCATGGTTTTTGTAGCACCTCCAGAGCGCACTGGATGAGGACAGGATGTTGACATTCATTTCGAACCGACACGTTGAACTCATTGAGTCAATGCCCATTATATTCCCCACTACTCACCATGCATTCTGTTTGCAACACTTGGAGCGGAACCTAAGGGACAAACTTAAATATATGAACAATTTGCACAGGATTAGGTTGATAGCTAAGTTCAACAACTGTGCATATGCCCCAACAGTTACCGCGTTTGAGGATATGTGCCCCAATAGTTACCACATTTGAGGATATGGTTAGAAAATTCAACAAATCTGGAAAGGCAATTGCAACTAATTTCCTCCAAGGTCTCCCTCCCCAACATTGGGCTAACGCTTATTTCAGGTGCGTAACAGCTTCATATTCCACTTATATAATTTGGTTGTAATCTACCCCGTACATCCATCACACACGTTACACCTACATGCATTGTCCTTTCATTGCTACTGTCATGTAACGTAGGGGCAAACGAGATTGGTTGACAGTATTCAAACACAAATCATGCGACAAATGTCAGCATGTTGGGATGCTTCACATAAATGGGCTGGTGTGATATGTCCAAAAATGGAAAAGCGATTAGAAAAGGAGTACAATGCCAGCATGTCATGAAATGTAAGCCAATCAAACACCGACGTGTATGAAGTCCACTCAAGCCCATCCGTTCTAGTAGACGTTACCCGACGCACATGTTCATGTTTTCAGTGGTAGCTTAACGGGTTCCCGTGTGCCCATGCCATCGTTGTGTCACGCAGAAGTGGGAGAGATTTGTGCTCGTTAATCGAGCCGTATTTCCATGTATCAGAATATCGGTTGTCGTACTTCCATAGCATAACACCAATACCAACTGTGGAACAACCTCAGTTCATTGGCCACAACTGTATCATATTGCCACCCGCTATGAAGCGACCACCCAGCAGACCCAAGAAAAAGAAGATAACATCACGTAGGAAGGAAGTGCAACCGATCCGTTGCAGCAGGTGCGGCTGCATGGGAAACCATAACAGAAAGACATGCAAAGAACCAATCTAGCATATTAAACCACCTCTTGGGGGGTTCACTATTTATTAAGTTATGTTTCATTTTCAATTAATAAGCATTAGGGGTAGACATGCTTTCCCATGAACTCATTTCATTTTTCCAAGTAATTCTGTGGTTTTGACAGTAATCCATATTGCTATCAATTTAATAATAACTTATTACCATGTTTCCCTATAATTTGCTTTTTCCTTGGTTTCCATGTGTGTCTTTGTGGGATATACGCGCCTTATTATGTGTAACAACCAAATAGAGTAAGGGGGGTGTCGACCACAGACATGGAACACCCCATTCTAAACCTGATATCGAAAACATAACCTTAGTACAACAAAACAGCCGCAGTTTAGCCCAGCTCAGCCATCAAATTATCCATACTATTCAACTCTGTTTACACAATAACAAACTTGTTCACATTCACTATTACGTGAACTTATCAAGATATGTTTACATTGATGACAATAACACCTCATTGCGTTACGCACAAACATTGAACTGTTTCAATTTGATCGTTCCTATCTATGTATGATTATTGCAAGTAACGCACCACACCATTGCTTACATACACAGCACTTTCAAAACAAACAAAACAAAACAATGTACACATTGCTTGCGTCTGAACACACTCCTTCATCTTGTTTACTTCCTACCATATGCTAACCCATATGGCATCTCAAATTCAAATAATGTTTGTCTATCACTGTCTAATTCGCTGTTCACATTGATCGTTCATAATAACATAACAAGCAGTGGGACACCCACGACAAATGTAGGCAGCGTCACATACATTATTCACTTGCAAACCACTTTACAAAAAATCACAACCCAACTTACACATTGGTGCACTATTTTCCACAAAACATAACGCCTATGTTGTTAGTCTACTTCAGCCTCGCACTAATTACAATCGACCCACAGCATGTATAAAACACACATATCCTTCGCATGTCAACACAAAGACATCCATATTCATACTTTTCCAACCAACAACACTCTACACCACTACCAACAGTTCCGTATCGGACGTTTTTCCACTATGCCAACAGTTGCCATACACTGTAAACTCACAGTCACAATATCAACATAACATGCCACACTCATACACAATCACACATCATATGAAATACATATTCGGCTGACGAACAGTTACAATCATTTGTACCATACTCATTAACACATGCACATGTTCACAATTTACCCAACACATTATTACAACCCATTCAGACAAGTCACATTACATAAAGTTGAATTACCCCAAAATCAAACTTATTCTACTATTGTGTGCCACAAAACAAAAACAAAAATCACAAAAACCACACAAATCAGTCATCATGTCCACAACATATGCAACGGGAAAACAAATGCAAATGACATAAAACACAAACACAAAACAACCAAAACCGTCACATTGATCACACAATATCTTTCAACCCCTTCTCACGGTCGTTGACAAAACTCTTCACCATGTTCGCACGTAGTATGACACAGTTATCCCTTTAAAATGACCAGGACACATCCACATGGTGGACATACTGATGCATGACGACACAAACCAGTATTGCACAATCCTCCCTGCAAGGTGTGACACATTGAAAACAATAAATTCAGTCAAACCATAAAAGTTCAACACACACTACAATTATAATGATGTGTCCATTGACATTCCATATAACTAATACGTACGAGTCCAGCTTCTGTTGTGGGCAATCCATGACCGACTCCAATGTAGTGTTAGTAACTTGTGTCATGTCATCCTCAACCAGTCCGGAAAATGGAGTCTTTCTGAATTTCAAGAATGGTGTCCCTTTGTCACACAACCACACACACATTCAACAACCAACACAACATACACCATCCCCAACAAAAAACAAACAACATACACATAATAAGTTAAAACTCACCAAAAACATCGCTTCACTGAAATATTTGTCTTCAATCCTAGCCCGGGGCCTCATGGAGTTGTAATGCTTCCATCCGCCTATTTCGGTGTCATAAACAACCAACGTCCAGTGGGATCTAAAACAAATCGGGAAGTGAATGTAACGATAGTCCTTACATGAAGCCAGATTGTCCAAAACAAACCTATCCTTTGCATTGGTGTTGTTGTTCCGCAGCATATCCTGCAATGTCATCAACCCGACTTCATAATTTTCTCAGAACCCACAACATCATATCTAAAACCAAATAAATAATTAACAACTCACAAGGCATATACTGCTAACAATGTATAACTTATCTAGAAACTCCACCCAAGCAGCCAGGGTTTCTTGTTCCTCCATTAACAACACTGCATACTCATCGATAACTTGCAACATAATGACATGCAATTTAATCATTAAATGCAATTACCACATGTCCACAATATAATAATATCCCTGTAAATCAATCACTCACATTGCTACGCACTGATGCTGGACGAATGAGTGATTTCAAGTCCGTCAAATAAATGCATACGTCATGTTTACTGCCACCCCACATCACCGCCTTGTAAACAACAAACCAACCATGTCAACATAACTACATGCACATATATGATGTCACAACCAATACATGATAGTTTAACATACTTGTCGCCATATTCTGTGTATGCATTTTTTATCTTCTCTTTTTTCGTCATAGTCATCATGTTTCACACCCCGAATCGGTTGTTCATGTTAAACCCAGACCACTGTCGACCTCGTGTCTCCACCTCGTCCACATCAATCACATTTTCATCTCGGCCACATTTGACATTAAACCCCGTTACTTCCACCACATCACCTTTGTCCATAACGTTCGAGTTCGATATTAATTTCTATACAGCCTGGTGCTCAAAATCAGGGTGTGTGTGTGTCCCTTTCTCACTTTACTCTTAATTTTCCTCACAAAAGAATTGTTGGACTTATTTATTTTGATAATTTATTTAATTATGTTTTAATTTATTTGAAAGACAAAAATAGAATCTAAAATTTATTTTGATGATTTATTTAATTATATTTTAATCAAAAAAAAATTTGATGATTTATTTGAAAGAGAAAAATAGAATCAAAATTTACTTTGTCCCATTATTTCTCACCTAAACCTTTATCCTAAATGTTGTTACAATGCATTTAATATTTGATTAAATCAGGAGTTCAAACAGTCCAAAACAAAGGTTCAAATAGCCTAGCACAGCAGCAGGCCAAAAGGTTCAAGTGAAAGATATTCAAATTAGTAATTATGGAAGTACAACGGCTATAAACGGCTATAAAGGTTCAAAAGGCCAAAAGGTTCAAAAGGTTCAAGTGAAAGATATTCAAATTTATAATGATGGAGTGGAAGATATTCAAATTGGTAATGATGGAAGTACAACGACTATAAACGGCTATAAATTCAAATGACTACAACGGCTATAAACAGCTATAACTTTCATTATATATACCTAAGCCTCTAATGTAAACAAGTTACAACAAAAAAACCTGAAAATATTCTTTGATCTATAATCACTCACATCTATTCTCAGAAATTATACACCGAGCCTTATAGCTTTAAGCCCATCTTTCCTGTGTGAGATTTATAGAAAAATCAAAGTTTCATTTTATACATCTATCTTGGAGAGATATTTATTGTAAGCTTTCTTTAAAAGCAAAAATACCATTTCATCTTGTAAAAGTGTTGCAAACACTGTGTTCTTGAAATCTTGAGAGTGATTGTGAATCACCTAAGATTTGTAAGGGTTTGGGCTTGTAAAGTCTGTATAAAATCTGTGGAGGATTGCTCCATTTGTAAAGAGGTTGCTAACACCCCTATGAAGCTAGAAGATAGTGGAAAATCTCAAGTGAAGCTTGAGGAGTGGACGTAGGCCGAGTTGAAACCGAACCACTATAAATTTGTTTGCCTTTCTCTCCCTTATCTCTTTATTTTATTTTAAATTGCCATAGCTATATTTGACATTTTTACTGTGCTAAAATCATTAACTGACATAGTTGTTAAGACACTTGTTTTAATTATTTTTTAGTTCATTAATTATATTTATATATTGTGTTAGTCATAATTTTTATTAGGGTATTATTAATTTTAATAGTAAAAACCCAATTCACCCCTCTTCTTAGGTTGTCTTTTGGGTAGCAAGAATTATGTCCACCATCTAGCGGACCATCTGATCGCATACTCGATCCTACAATGACCGCATCCAGGACATGCGTGCTTATTATTATCATCGCCCCAACCAATGCCATTGGCGGGGTAGACATTAGTTTCCCCAACACCTACCTTGTCCTTTCCATTCGGACCACTGTCACGCACTCCTGCTACCATAGCTTGCCTGCACATCCGACAAAACCCCACCCAACCAACCACCTCCCTCGTCACCCCTAACATCCACTCCACGAAAAGCTTCTGTAACATTGTGCACAGCTTGTTCAGCCAACTGGTCCTCAAGTCTGCCTATTGTTTTTCGCAACTCACAGTTTTCATCAACCAACTTCCACATTTCATCGTCTTTCACTTTGAAAACGCAAGTGAAACCACCTACTATATCAACAGCTTGTTTTTCTTTCAACCTTTTTAACTTCTCAACCTCTTCCTACAACTTAATTACCATTGAATCTTTTAGCTTCACTTGTGTATTGAGGGTTTCAATTTCATTTAATGCTTCTCCAAGTTTTATGTTCTCACTAACCTCGCACGTAACATGACTTGAACGGCTTACTGTCACCCCAACCCCCTGTTTACCACGATTACCAACAACCATATCAGCTCGACTGTGAGTTGCATCGTCACTATCACATACGCCTAGTTTGGCACGAACCTTGACAACAAACACGTCGTCACTATTATCATTACCCACGCTCATATCATCATCGGCCCTGCCGTTCCCAACTACCCCATCAGTCCCACCGTTACTATTACGTTCACCAACTTCCCTATCTGCATCTACATTCAACTCCGATCCTTCTTCGATATCTTCCCCCGTTATGATAACCTTATCATACGATTCATTTACAAGCCGCCCAAGCATCACCTGTTACACATAAAAAAGCACAACAAACCAAAATTACACATGCAAAACCCAAACAAAATAGCGTTATTTGAAACCACATTTGACAACAAACACTAATAATACACGTACTTGGAACTGTGATGTGGTCGTCAAATCCAACCCACGCGTCCTGGCTAACAATGTGCTTATGTTTCATTTCAAAAACCTAAGAAACATGATGGGTTTAGCAGTTGCCACAATGTCAGTGTGTTCACACAACCAATACTGCGTGAATTCAAAACCAACCAGCAGTCAACATAATGCAACAACCCAATCAAAACAACATAGACCACGGTATTAGAATTAAGTTTTTAAGAAATAGTAAGTTTACAAACTAAATTATTCGTTTGTGTCAGTACATACCAGGAGGGCAATGATGAACCCAGTAACTTTCTCCGGTGTTCAGTAAAATTCTAGGATTGATCCCATTAAAGTGTTCAGAATTACAACTGTCCAATCATACGTTTGCAATGTGTCCAAATTATCGATGTAACGCACAAACACCCAACTAATTGTCTCACCAGACGTTGAGAAAAACAACTTCACACAGAAATATAGACACAACAGTTTAGCAGTGTTTTCCTCATCCTAAACCGTTTTAGCTTTAACAGCATTATCAAGCAAATTTTTAATTAGGCTTGCAGTTATCCGGCCTACGCCACTACACTGCCGCTGTATGAAATCCGAAGCCGGCCTTGTGCCTGGAGTTAGGTCGACATGTTGATCACCACATTACAACCCAAACATCAACCTGATGTCTGCCTTCCTCAGTTTCACTGGCCGACCCCCAATGTAGAATGCATCGTCCTTCTAATTGAATGCCTTCAGAATCTTAACCACAAGATCGTCATATTTTTTGTATTCGTTAAAGTCTGGTTTGTTAATAATGATGGCTTCAAACATAAGCTAGAATGGCATCCTCCATAACTGATGGAAGTGTCCCTCATGCAACACTAATTTAGACACCACCTTAATCACCCTGCTATGTTCGACCGAAAATTTATACGTTGATTAGTCCTCTTAGATGACACACTTTTTGGGAAAACATTTTGCAGCTGTTTGAACAACACACGCCCTTGAATTTTAACACCTAGCTTCGACGATGACGGGCCACCCACTGCTTCCAACCGTCTACGTTCAGAAGACCTAGTCCACGAGCTCCTCATCCGTGCAACTTTTGCAAATACAAACACAACATTATTAACTACATCTTATGAACATTACAGGAATACGCATCACAACTAACTTTCGCATCACTAAAACAAACACTTATTTTCGGCACCACGAATCAAACATTACATCACAGTTCACAAAACCAACTAGCCAAACTCATGTAACATAAACTTTTAAGTTAATACAACATGCACTTCAAGTTGACAACAATTCAATTTCCAACCGTAAACCTCAACCACTAATTACCAAAAATTCACCGTACGTGTTACATTTCTCAAACCACCCAACTGATGTCACCAAACTTCATGTCGTCCAAACAGCGCAGACACTCACACACCATCACCCCCAATATAATAAATGTCACATACATTTATTTGTCATGTCACACACACTACGTCCCAATATAAAACAATACCCCAATACATACATCATGCCTCTAATAATATAAACAAAGTACAAACAACAAAAACCCCATATCAATACATATAATTTGTTCGTAGAACACTATATGACTCAAAAGGAAAACATCAAATTAAACCCATATTACATCTTAACATAGTGTGTAGGCCGTGGGGTGGACCCAACACATGTCTGCTACTACATTGTCTCAACTCGCACATCCAATGCTGTGTCCATCATAAAAACCCCCAACAAACATAAAAAACAACATAGCAATAGCTATTCATTAGAACACAACCCAAATCCCATGCATACCCTCAAACAATGATTAATTTAACACACATATGTTTACAATCGAACAGTCCAACATGACATAGACACACCACACACACACTCGAGTGCCACATAGCTCTCACACAAGCTTTACCCAAACTCTTATATGCGACATACGCACGTTGAAACCCCAGGGTTTAACCCTACGAAAATGAAGGTTCAAGGAATATCACTTATGCTTGTATGTCATTTTCACAGGTTGATTGATTTGTTAGGTCAGCCCTCCGTCGAAAAAATTGTCCGTCCACCACCGCACAGTGTAAACCCCAACAAACGTCTACAACCACCAAAACTCAAAATACCCACAACCACCTCACAATCAAATCGTCACAAACGTCAATCAATTTCAAAACACCAAATCCCTAAGATTCACACAACTGTTCAAAACAAAATCACAATAACAGCAACTGTAAAATCAAAGGGATTTGTCGACCTTCCGGTTCCGAAATTTGAGTGACCTAAATTGGGGATGACATATTACACAAATGGGTACAAATGACGGGTCAGGTTGCAACTAGTATGCTGTAACACCGTCACACACGTGCCAACCAATAAAAGCTACTATAGCATTTTTTCCAACGTGACACCCAAACACCTCCCACAACAAACGGCATACCATCAGCATATAAATAGGGCACTTTAGTAAACACATACATAGTAGTACCAAACAGTCTAATAAATATCTTCCAGGACTACATGGACTGCCTTTTCACATTTCAGGATTTATCCGTAACTTACCCTTTTTAAATTGGTTTTTATAAACTTGTTTCAGAATTTTTTTTAAAAAAAATTAAAAATTAAATTGTTAAAAGCAATAAAAAAAATACTTATCATTTTTATATAAATTTATCTTTTGGGAGAGACCAAAAATAATTTTTAAAATTTAAAATTTATATTTTTTATATTTATTTTTATCAAATTAGTTTCAATTTTTTTAAAGAAATTTGTAAAACACAAACCAAACAAGGACAATATACTTAAAAAGTAAAAAAATTGTAAATTTTTTTAAAAAAAATTCATTGAATATAACAAAATACGAAAATATATTTAATTTTAGTATACTACATATTTTTTATTTTTTATATTTGATGAATATTTTTATGTTTTTTTTCATAAATATTATACTTTTTTAAGTATATTTAGATTACGTGTATCTAAAAAATAAAAAAAAATTACCTAAAATTTTAAAAAAATTCACTAAAAACAAAGAACACGAAAATAAAAAATTCAATTTTCTGAAATCAAACATGGTAATGGTAACTTTTAGTTTTGGTTTCTATTCTACATGTATATAGCCAACTATTTTTTTAGTTCATTATGAATTTCGTTTGGATAATCTAAACTATTTATTTTGTAGAGTCCTTTGTATATATCATGTTGGAATTATGGTTTTAATAGGCTTATTTTGGGCCAACTTTGGGCCCTAATTTGAGTAGGTCCCATACGTCTTTTGGGGTGGGTCAAAAGAGGTGACGTGTTCCTTACCGCATGGCAAGTCACAAGGTGAAGACAGTTCGTCAAAACCATTTATGAGTGAATGGGAAGTTGACGTCGTTTTTAGGTTCATAGTATGGACAATTAAAGAGTAAAATATGAGTTTCCTTGTAATGGTTGTTCCACATTAAAAACTTAAGAGAACTTATATGTGTATATAAGTTCTAGGTGGCAACACTTGGGTTGGGTCCCAAGGGGAATCACAAGTTTATAGAAGGGAGGAGTTTTGGACAAAGTGACCTTTGGCTCAAACCACCACACAAACGCGCGACGTCCAACCAGCCGTGCTGGGCGTGGGTATGGGTCGGGTCGGTTCTAATATTAATTTTTTGAAAAAAATTTATCTGAATTTTTTTCAAAAATTCTTACGGGAAAATTAATTTTTCTAAATAGAATTAATTCAAATTTTGCACCAAATTTGAATTCAAATTTCTGTCCAAACAAGTCCCCTCCGGTCCAAATTTCCAACAGATTCAAACTATTTTTAACAGTTTTAAAACTGCCCAACAGTTATGGACAGATTCAAACTACCAGCAGATCTGTTCAAATTTGAATTGTATCTGTTCAATTCAAATTGTACCTGTTCAGCTCTTTCCAGCAGTCACCTTCCTTGCCTATAAATACTAGATCATTTCAGCAGGTTTCTACATCTAGAAAATCATATTCTCTTCCTGTTTTTGCTCTCTCTTTGCATTGGTCTTCATATTAGTTATTTTTAGGATAAATTCTTAGAGTATAGAACACAGGTTCTAATTCGCCGTACAGATTGTTTGGAGTGCTACTACAATTTGTGTAGATCATTATATCCTGAGAGATAGACGCCATTTATCCATAAGCATCGAAGCAGGGTGAATCTGGCTTAAAAATAGAGTGTCCCACTCTCGGCTTGATCTTTTTTGTACTTATTCATTTCGGTAAATAAATTCTGTACGTAATTTATTTTTATTTGGTTAATTTGGTTTCAAGTTATTTGTTTTACACAGAAGATTGTTCCAACATATCATTCATGGAAAAATAAGATCAATCTGATAATCATAACAATTCCATTTTATTCTTTTTTTTTTTCTAAAAAAGTGAATTGTCTATTTTTAAAATCATACTTGTCATCTTTTTTTTTTTTTTTTCAAATACAAACGTGATAAAATGAAAAGTTAAAAGCAATAAGGACTTTACAAAATAAACGTTTTGAATCATCAAAACGAAATTCGTAATGAGTCCCATCAACCCTTCAATTTTTCTCAAGTTTAAATTTAACTTGAGATAAGTATAACCCATTTCTGAACTCTCTTTGCACAACAACATTCACTAGCCACCAAAGTTGGAAAATATTCATTATCCTACAACAAATGCAAATAATTGCACAATTAACAGAAGCTAGGAGACAACAAGAAAATCATATTTTATACTCCATTTCAGTGGCAAGCTGCAACAGTAATGATCTTTAAACCGATGGATAATTGACATAATTAATTAATTTAATTAAACTGACATAATATAAATAAAATTAAAACACAAAATTGATACAATTAAAAATATAAAAATCAAATTAACATAGAAAGCAAATTACACAACCACGAGTTTAAATTGTACACAATTAAAATTATAAAAACCAAATCAACATAAAAGGCAAATTACACAACCACGAGTTTAAATTGTAAACAGAATTTACGTACTAAAATTTTATACAAATTAATGTAACCCTATCACTCTATATATATATATATATAGAGAGAGAGAGAGAGATTCTATTTGTAAATCATTTTATACCTCAAAATTATGTTGGAGAATAATTTCGGTAAATTAATTACATACAAATAAATAAAACAAATAAAAAAAAAACTTACAACCTTATAGCAGATTAAACAATGGTATGAAATTGTGATTGAGGCCAGTGTATGGACACTGTGTCTTTAAGACAGAATAACGCCCTCTCCACTGGTGCACGAGATCAATGGGCGTCCTGTCTCCAGGATACAACAATCATCACATATAGAATTTGCACTAACTCTGTGTGTACAACAAACCAGAGTATGTGCTTTGCACTCTCCTAAACTTAACCTCTAAAAATGAAATATGCAAGATGAACAGAGGAGGAGGAAGGAAATGGAAGATCTGGAAAAAAAATTTATCTTTCTTAAAAAAAATGGATGGAGGACTGCCTTAATATAGGCAATGGAAACGCTGTTTTGGAAAAGACATGTCTGTTGCAATTTGAAAATATGTCCGTGTAGACACCCAATTTTTGACTGTCCTCAAGACTTGGACATCACTATTTGAACACTCGGTGGTCATCCATGTTCGTGTTCGTCTTGAGTTCCCGGAGGTCTCGGCCACGCGCCTTGCCTCAGGATCTCTTGATTCGACTGTTTTGTGTTTGGTTTTGCACCAAACACTTGTGTTTTGCTTTTGAGGGGCAGGGAATGGCTAGTTGGCCATCCCCACAGCTCACCGGCCTTGGCTTGAGGCCACCGGCCATTGTTTTGTTGCCATCGGCCAAATGTTTGGCCGGCCAACACTCTTTTTGGTCGGTCGACCATGTATTTGGCCATTTTGGCATTTTTGGCTGGCCGACCACTGTGCATCTGCTTTTGTAGATATTTTTATGCCAGCTGTGCTAGCTGGCATACACTTTGCATACCCTCCATACACGTGTATGGAGGGATTTCACTCTTGCTTAGCTTGTTTTGTAAGCTTTGCAAGAGTGATCCTCTATAAAGGGAGGGCCTCTCCTCCCTCCTCAAGGGTTACAAAATTTTTCCAGAGGGTCTTGAGATTAGGGTTTGAGTCTTGTATCTATCTATCTCTATATCACCCTCTCCCTTTGTATTTGTGTGTGTTTAGGTGTGTTTAGCCTTACTTTTGTGCATAAACACCTACCATTACACCTTCCCTTGGTTGCTGAGGCATTAGAGGGTTGTTCTTGGACTTCTTGAGTTGATTCAAGCTTGAAGAAGCTGCTGGAGCATTGTTCTTGAAGGAGGTCTTCAAGGGTAAGAACTTTAACTTTAAATACCCCATTTTTGCATAGTCCTTTTGCCTACCTTGCATCTGTTTTTGAGCTTAGTGTATAACATATAAAAGTCTTTTTTTTACTTGGTTAAAATAGTTGTTTAAGGTTGCTTTGAGCTTTGGGGTTGTTTGACCCCTCTTAGGCCTTGTTTGGCCCCCATTTTGTGCTATTTTGGTGAGCTCCGAGACCACCTTGTTTGGGCCTCCTCACCACTGAAATCTTAAGGGATTTCAGTGGTGAGGATGGTGTCTTGAGGTCCTAAGAAGGAGAGGGCCATCCCCTCTCCTTGTTGTCTTCAAAATGTGCCATTTTAGCCTCATGTGTGAGCACCATTTTTAAGTTCATGTTGGCCATGTCTTAAGTGTTATTTGTGCTTATTTTGTCATGATATAGCACTATTTTTACTTGATTTAGACACACCATGCATGCCTTGCATACTTGTCTTGTGATGCCATATTTTGCCTTAACATGCTTTAGGCTTTGACCCTTGTTCTAGCATGATTTTGGCCAAGCTTTGTGAAGCTTTTGTGTATGTTTTAGTGTGCTTTAGCTCTTTTTTTAGTTGCTTTGGCCATGCTTGACATGCTTTGTATAGCCACCTTGCATTTTGGCTTACTAGTCTCGGGTGTGTGAGTGTTTAGCATGCATTGCTTAGCTTGTTTCAGTGGTTTGGCACCACTTATAGCATCATTTCAGTCCCTATGGTATGCATGTATGCTTGCATTTGATGCTCATTTAATGCTTTAAAAAGTTGTAATCTTGTGCTTTATGTTTGGCCTCTTTTGTATGCTTCTATGTGTAGGCCACTTAGGTGCTATCTAGGTGTGTCCTTGGCTTTGTTTAGGTTTGGCTTGGGACTATTCTAAGTCCTCTTAGCCTTGTGAGGCTTGGTTGGCATGGCCATGGTTTAAGCCCATTGGCTTGTCTTGAGTTTTGGGCATTGTTGCATGATTGGCTTGTCTTGTTCACTTGGTTTGGCACCTCTTATAACATGATTTCAGAGCTTATTATGCATGCCATTTGTCCATGATTATCCCCTTTTAAGTGTGCTTAAAAGTTGCTCTTTGATGCTTAAGTTTTGAACCATGTGTGCATGCATGTTTGTGTGTATTTTGGCCCTCATTTCCTTAGCATTTGGCCACTGATTTTGGCATAATAGAGGGCTGTCCATCTGGGTGTAAGTCCATATTGTTGCATGCTCGCCTTGTGTGTTGTTGCATATTTGGCCTATCGCATGTGTTGCATGCTTGAATCATAGTGCATTTGGCATGCATTCTCATCTTTGTTTTGATTGCTTAACATGCCATACATTTTGCATACTTGCATACTTGTTGGCATTGCATCTTGCATGCTCAATTAGCTTGCATACTTGTTATATGCTTTGCATGCTTGTTGGCATTCCCATGTTGCATACTTGGTTTCCATGCCTAGGGTGCATTGCATTGAACATGCATGCCTTGCCTTTTGAAATCAAGTGATAGAGGTTGGGCCTTTATGTGCTTAATTGGTTTGCATTCCATTTGAAATCAAGATGCACAACTTGACTTCTTGGGCCATAACGCATTGAAATGCACGATTGGTCGTCCGAGAATCAAGGAACATCCTCCTTTGAGTCATAAACATGATAAGGGGTGTGTTGGTGCAAACATTGCTTGAAATGCATTGCCATACCTTGCTTGTCCTCTGTTGCTGCCAAAGCAGGATTCTGCAGGCATAGATGGCTGACCGACCTCATTCAGTGCCGACCAGCCATCCATTTATAGCCGATGGCTTCATTTGTGGTCGATGGCCACTTACCTTTGGCCGGTGGTGTTCCCCCTTGGCCGGTGGTCAAAGAGTGTTCTTTGGGAATTGTGCCATTTTCAGAGGAGTAGAGCAGAGTAAACAGAGACAATTTGTGCATGGCATTGGATTTCCGGGCGAAGCCAATTCGAGCACGCGTGCATCCCTCTTCCCGAGGCCTTTTAATGCTTTCCTTAGCTTAATTGATTTGTTAATTAATTAGGTGGTCTGTAACTATTTTAATTAGCTTGTTAGTTGATTAAATTGTATTATTCTTTTGGTCCCTCCGAGCGAGGGCGAATTTGTAATAAGTGTGGGTGCGTGTGTGCATGTCTTCCAACCCCCACTTCTTTCTCCCTTTTACTTACCTGCTTTGATGGTTAGTATTATGGCATATTTAATTTAGCATACCTTATGCTATGCATGCGTGCATCATTCATCAGTCTTGCATGCACCGGGCTCGGCGCATCATGCTAACCACATAGCATTTCAATTCCAAACTTGAATACGTGCATCGAGTTGTCGCATTTCACATGTCATCCTTAGATTAGCCGAGCCTATTCTAATGATATTCTGTATGTGATGCATTAGCCACTTGTTAACTTGAACTAGGATCATGCATGATTACCAACCAGTTCATTGCTTTGGCACGGAGTACGATGTAAGTATTTATGCTTTAGCATCTCGCATGAGTGTAAATGTTAACATGACAGCATGCTTACCATGTGGCTATGTGCTTATGTGATATTACTGTCTGAATGCCTGTGGGTGAATGTTGGATTGTTTGAGTTGGAACAACTCATTGAAATCCGTATTTTAGCCTACTCGCGAGTAGCAAATTCCAAACCATTTTCCAAACAAACGGATACGCAATGCTTTGTTCCAAATTAGGCGATCTAGTCTATACTTTTGTGTTGTGCACATCACATAGTAAGTCTTGGCAAATAATCGGAATAAGAGCACATAACGTTTTCAAAACAAGATATCATGGTTAGTAGAGGCCGATCTTTGATCGGGCGAGTGGGGGTGCTCATAGCTAACCTTCCCTAATCGTACCCAAGTTCCCGAGCCGAGGCAACTTCGGTGCTGACGGACATGTGGCCTTAGGCAAACGAGTCAGGGTTTCCTAAATTCCCCCATAAAAAATATTTAGGTGGCGACTCTGCATCTGGCAAAGTAGTCCATGTTTGGCACTTCTTTACAAAAATCTATTTTCCAAAACGATTTGCCGGATTTGAACTCTTTGGTTTCGATTAAGAACCGTGACAATTTGAGTCCGAACTGTAGCACTGGCGCCCACGTGGGCGCGTCTACAGTTTCTGGCGACTCTGCTGGGGAGTTTAGAGAGCTTGACTCGAACTCGTGATATCTTGTTTTGATTTCACTTATGTGTTTCTTTGCATTGTATGTGCATTGGTGCGCCTAAGTCACCGTGTTTGCCATATGCCATTCCTGAGCGGTTAGCCTGAGGCTGCGTGCCATAAGGTTGACTGGTTACGGGCTCTGCCAGTATGGGAACACAAACCCCGATTTTATCGGGGCACCCTTTTGACCATTCGACCTAGTGCATATTCGGAATCCATAGTGACCATTCCAAGCTAGGACAGGTTGCTACCCGATTATAGGTTGTTTGAAACCGCTACGTGCGTAGTGAAACCCTAGCTCCTGACAAAATAGGACAGGGAAACCCTACCCCAAAATAGGGGTGTTTTTTGACTCTCAGTTACTTGCTATGTGCTTTTAGAGTGTATCTCTACAGGGGAATGCATATATCAGTTTGCAAGTCTGAGTATCAGGCCTGAGGGCATCAGTACCGGAATTTGAGAATCAGTTATATCTGCGGGTATCAGATTCAGTTCTTGAGGGCAGTGATTTTGGGGAACAGTGATTAGTAGTAGAGTACAGTTATTCAGCTATGCTTGTGTCTGTTCTGATTGGGCCGAAATACTGCGTGTTTTCTCTTTCAGTTCAGAGAGTTAATGCAGAATAGCCAGTGGTCTCCTTTGTTGAGGCAAGATAGACATCTGATCCATCATCTCCATTCAGTTCAAGAGGACTTATGATGACGCAAAGTTCAAAGGAAATTGTGGTTATGGCAGCCGCATTGGATCAAGAAAACATCTTGCAAGATGAGACCAATGTTGATGTACCGCATCCATCCAGGTCGCCTGCCGCGCACCCGATCTGGGAACCCCAGTTGTATCAGCCTCGTGAGCCTACCACGTTTGAGTTAATGGGAATGATTGGCGACCTCTAGAGGTCCGTGGCTGATCTCACCTATGGGATGTCCGCTTCGCCACCGACCACATCATATGCCAGGAATTTTGTACCGCAGGAGCCCCCGCTACTGGGGCGCATTGTGATCGAGCTCAGCCAACCTGAGGCTGCCTCAAACTATGGCCATGACATGGCAACAACAACCGGGTTTTGCTCTGATATAGCAACCCAAACCCTCGATCAAGCTGAGGCTAGAGGTAAGAACAAAGTGAGAGCAGGTGCTGATCCCGTTGAACAACTGTTGTGGGCAGTCGAGGCTTTGAAAGTTGGGGGGATGAATAAACAACAAATATTCGCAGTGGTGGCCAAAACTGTGGATGATGCTTTCCCCACTCCAACCGAGGGGAGTTCCAGCCAGACAGAAAATCGGGATAGGCCCCGTCATGCCAGAACAGTTCCCTCAAATCCCAACCCGGCACCGGGAAAGGATCAGAAAGTTAAGGCGGCACCTGCCGATCCTTTTGCCAGTGCGTCCGGCAAAAGTCAGCAAACTTCGAAGTATCTGCCCCGAGGGCGCAGAGTCTTCCACGCACTCTACATGCCTTTGTCTAGGGCGCTCCAGATCCTTGCCGAAAGGGGGCACCTTAAACCCCTCGAGCCTAGGCCTCTCCCAAAGAATCTCCCTCCCACACATGATGCTGCCTTGTACTGCGCGTACCACCAGCAAACCGGTCATTGCACCGACAACTGTTTTCGTCTTCGTCACGAAGTGCAAGATTTGATCGACAATGAGGTCATTCTCCCACCCACCTCAGCGAAGTCTGTCACTGCTGAGTTGTTAGATTTCGAGGATACTGCGAGTATGTGATAAGAAGTTGGACCACCTGCGAGCGGCGCTGAGTGTATTTCAGATGTGGCGTCTAGCATGCACTGTTTTGAGCGTTTGCGGATGTTGTTTTTTTTGTAATTTCTGGCTTGGGTGTTGAGCCATTTCTTTGATTTTGTTTTGAGTCTGGCTCATTGTCTTGAGTCAGTCTTTTTGCTTAAGGGTCTGTCTTGTTGTGCTGAGTCAGTCCCATTGTATAGAATGTCAGGTGATTCCAAGGTTGTTGCCTCGGATATCATGTTTTTGTAATTATCCTTTTGTTTTCTTTTAAGTCTATCTCTGCTACGGAGCCAGTTGCAACCGGAGGTTTTGAATGAAACAGTTGCGGCTATCATGTTTCCGTGCTTATTGTTACTTTGAGCTAGTTGTGCCAGCAAGTTTAGAATGGACTGGCGGAGCATCTCACTTACTCTTCTGTACCTCGAAATCATTGCATTGACCTAAGTTTTTCAAAACCTTTTGAACACTGCGGTGAAAACGAAGAGGAAGGAATTCCTCGGGTTTTGCAAAATTTGATCAATTGAGAGAAAGAGAGGCATGCTAAGCCCTTAATGAATGAAATCATGCTTGTTAGTGTGAGTACTGAGAAGGACCCTGGCTTGATCCAGATTGGTTCCACACTATCTTCAGCGCAAGCGATCTGTCGCTTTCTTAAAAACTTTCAAAAATAAAATGTTTTGCGCAGTCCTGCGAAGACCTGTGTGCAATCGCTCTTGAGATTGTGCAGCTTAGGATCACTCTCAACCTCGAGACTTGAGCCCTTGCTTTCGAAGCCTTGACCTTGAATTCAGAATGATCAACAGTCAACCGCAACGTAAAGCCTGTGTGGCCATATTTAAAGCAGTCCTCGACCAAGAGGCACCAAATTCAAATCAAGAAGACCAGATGTCGCCAAAAGAAACTTGCGAAGCTAAATCAGAAGCACCCCTCGGACTAGGGGCAGAAATATCCGATGTGCTCGAAGAGCCGAAGATGGATCCTTCTGCAAATCAATACAACAGTCATTCTCCTGAATTCAGATGACTTCAGGATCTCAAAAAACCATTTGGCATGGACTTGTTACACTTTTACCCTTTGAAAGGCTCACTGGGCCGAAAACCCGGAAGGGCGACCCAAGCAAAAGTTAGAGCAAGAAAAAAATACAAAAAGAAAAAAAAGGATACAAAAAAGAAGATGAAAATGCAAAAAGAAAAGATGAAAAACAAAAAAGAAGAAGAAAATAATTGAAAAGAAAAGAAGAACAAAGCTCGCAAGGTTGAAAAACCGGAAGGGCGATCTTGGCAAAAGTTAGAGCGTGGTGAGGGTTAATACATGAGTATACCTTAACCGGAACTACGTAAGGCTTGATTCCCATGTTTGGGATACGTAGGCAACTTCATCCTGAAGTCCAGCCACAAACACTTCTAAATCGAGTGTGTCCATGTAATGGTTTTGATCATCCTTGCCTTCTCTGAATCCGATAGTTCAGTTGTGACGACCGGAACTACGTAAGGCTTGATTCCCATGTTTGGGATACGTAGGCAACTTCATCCTGAAGTCCAGCCACCAACACTTTCAAAGTGACTGTGTCCATATATTGGTTTTGACAATCTTCGTCTTCTCTGTATTCGAGAGTTTGGTCGTGATCATCGCTAATGAGGATTGACTACAAAATGCCGCGACACTATCCAGACAAGGGGCAACTTTCCGTTGCCATGAGTTGCTATTCAAACCAGGGGCAACTTTCCGTTGCCGTGCAGTGCCATCCAGACAAGGGACAATTTTTCATTACCTCCGATCTGAGACTGTGCATCTCGAGAATAAGTTTTGCGCTCGTTGAGCATTGACCGTTTGCAAAAAAAAAATAGTTTTTGAGAATTTTTTCTGAGGTTGACCATTTTCTCGAAAATTATTTCATTTTCCAAAACTGGACCATTTTCTTGGACCCAAAAAAGGGAAATTTTCAGTGCTCATAGCCTGACTTGCATGATTTCAAATAAAAAATCGAACAAGCATGTTAATCTGACTCTCATTTTGGTCAAAATTGTTTTAGTAGAAAACAAAAACAAAAAATGGTCAAAATGATGAACTAGGGGCACAGTTGAGTCAAGCTTCCTGTCTTTCCTCCGTCGTCAACATACTTGCCAGAAGGGCACCCTACCCGCCAACAAAGGGCACAACTGAGGTTAACAACAAAGGGCTAAAAGCTCTCAACATCCTCCGAGCAACGAGGTATCAAACCAAGTGCGAAGCACGAATCAGAATGGATCAAGATACTCCATTCCCTCAGCTGGGGGCATTGACTAAACGTCACCAGAAGAAATAGCTGCGAGCTAACAGTGTTGGGCATGAACCCACAACCTCTTGTTTATCCATCAACCACCCTGGAGAGGGATACAAAATGAGAGATTAAAGAATAGAGAGATGTAAGTTGAGAGAAAAGTGAGCAAAAGGGTTTTGAGTGAAAAAAAAACGCGCTTGAGGGCCGAGTGATGTGAGAATCACAAATCAGAAAGGGTGGGAAACAATACTCGGAGAAACTGGCTCCTCGTGATCTGAGGTCTCCGTCTCGTTAACACATCTGTTTGTCATGTCTTTTGCTTTGTTTGTCTCGATTCTTGTTTGGAGTTGTATCCGAGCGTGTCTCGTTGTGTTTAGGTTGTTTACCTTTTGTTTTTCCGCTGTTGAGTCGTTTTCGCTGTGTTCAGTTATAGGCTCAATACCCAGTTGAACCCTTTTCTCATTTTCAAAAAATCGTTTTGTGCTCAGAGTGCTGTGCCATTCTCCACATTTACGCAAAACATGATTTGGTTCTTTTATGAAACCACAGGGGTTCAACCCCGGGTCACTTGGAAACAGTGAACGTACGGGTTCCGGATTGCATCTGAGTGTGTTTTAGCTTCAGCAGCTTCCATCTTTGTATTCTGTCTTTTCAGATTGGGCTGTTTGTTCAGGATGGGCCGTGTGCAAATGAACAGAATACTGTGTTACGGGCTTTGAGTTCAGAATGAGCAGTGTTCAGAATGAGCTGTGTGTATGAGCTGTGTGCCAAGTAAACCAAGCACTGTGTTATGGGCTGTATGTTCAAAACGAGCAGTGGGTTGTTTGAATTGTTTTGCTGTTGGCCGGTTCATTATCTGGTTATTACAATACAAGTGTTTGATTTTCAGACAGGAGATCGATCTCATTTACATTGAGGTGTAATATGATGCAATGCAATGCGAAGTATGAAATATACAAATGTAACACTTTTTCAGACAAAAAGTTCGTTTCATTTCATCCTTTTTCAAGTACATAGCTTTGGAGAAAACAAAAACCTGCCTGCGGCAGTACAAAGTACTCAAACTACTAGCTCAAAAAGGAAAATGTCTAAAGCAAAACAAAAAGAAGAAAAAGCAGCAAAAGTCTAGATCAATGCTAACTGGTCTCAGGCCCGTGAGTCTGTCCTCGTCCTCTTCTTGGACGAAGGCCCAGGAGTATCATCATCGTCGGCACCATCATCTGAGCCCAAGCCCGAGTCATCTCCGGTCTCCTCCTCGGACGACTCTGCCTCCAACTCCGCCTCTGTCTCCACCTCGGACTCATCATCATCGGGAACTGGTGCCCGAGAGCTGCTCCCAACATGAGTACATCCCGCTTTGGTGCGGGGATATACTGTGCCTCCTCGCCCTCCTCCCCGAGCCGGAATAGAAGGCCCAGCTGGAGCACCTCCTGCAGCAGGAATCTGGAATGGAGGCTGAAAAGCGCAAATGGCAAACGCATTAGTATGCTACGCAAAACAGTGTATGAATGTTATGAGCAGTGTATCAGTACAGAATGCAGTGTATGAGTACAGTGTATGAATGTTATGAGCAGTGTATCAGCACAGAATGCAGTGTATGAGTACAGTGTATAAACGTTATGAGCAGTATGTCGGTACAGAATGCAGTGACTGAGTGCAGTGTATGAATGCCGTGAGTAATGCTGTGAACAGTCTGTGAGATGCAACGTATCAGATGCCGTGAAGGCCGTGTGTCGAGTACTGTGTTAATAGTGCGATACATCAGATTGTGTAAAGTTTGAGACTGCGGTTGAAGGAACTTACTGGAATGCCATAGATGGTCAATAGATTGAGGCTCTGCTAGAGCATCCCCATCATAGAGGCGGTCAACTCCAGGGACTGGCGAGTGTACTCGGAGGAAGCCTGCAAAAGTGTTAGAAACATCAGTATTTTGCGGAATATCAAATGAAATGAAATGAAATAACAATGCAAGATGTAAAATACAGTAGTACATACCGGAGGCAAGTCGTAGAATCTGACTAACTCGTGATCAGCCGGAGGGGGAGCGATGGGGATCTGGTAAGTCACCCCACCCTGCCCTCGGTATGTCATCGTTGTGGGCAGTGCTGGCCAACTAGCCCCCCGCCCTCTCCGAGCCCCACTCCTGCCACGGACCCGAGCCGTCCTCGATGCTCCTGCTCCCGCTCCTGCCCTAGCCCCCGGTGCCACAGGCCTCTCTCGCTCAACTCGACGGCCACTGCTCAAAGGCCGCATAATGTAGGTCCGGACGTACTCTGCATAGTCACCCTCCCCCCTGAAGCCCTCCGCATCCCAGCCGATCGTGTAATCAGCCATGTCCTCGAGAGTGTACCTTTTGGTATGCCTCATATGAGTAGGAGGCGGCCGTGGAACTACCTGCTCTGGCAGGCCTAGCGTCTGTCGCAAGAAGCGCTCCCCCAAGTACCAAGTGCGACAGACGGGGCCCTCCAGTAAAACTCTCAATCGGGCCGTCTCTCGGGCACCAGCATACCGATCCCGTACCGCGATGGGCAAGGAGGCCCATGGTTGCCAAGTGATCTGCAAACAAAATACATTTCGTTATCTATTACTATTGAAAATGCAATGCAAAGCGAAGCTCAAATAAACTGCAAGTTCTAAAATACCTCTGCGGCGGTGATGGTGTCAAAGTATCGGCGGAAGAATATGAAAGACTCCCGTGGTCTCCGCTCGCACCTCATGTCGAAGCGGTGGGAGAACGGGATCATAGGGGGCATCTCCTCCTCTGGCACTGGGGTAAGCCTCGGGAAGTAGGCGTATACCCACAACTACAGTATGACAGAACATATGTCAGTATACTTATCAGATAAAGCAGTATGCAGATAAAGCAAAAAGTGCTATGTGCAGGGTATTGTGCAGTGTGTGCAGTGTACAGAATACAGAGAATGTAAAGCAGAAATAAAGTAAAAAAAAAAAAACAGAAGAAGAAGACATACCTCCCAAGCCCGCCAGTAGCCTCCGAGCAGCTGTCCGCTGAGGCGAGAAGACGAGCTCATATAGCCATAGAGTGTGGCCAAGCCTGCGCCACCCCAGTCGTAGCCACGAATCCTGGTCACGTCAACCAGTGCGCTCAGCAGGTAAAGGGGCATGGTGTTCGCCCGGTCGGCGAAGAGAGTGGTCCCTAGCAGGAACATCAAGAAGCCGCGAGCATACTGTTCCTCCTCCTCTTGAGTGGTCGGTGCCTGAATCTGAAAATGAGCCTCGAACCAAGAATATCGCACAAATCCTAGACGAGCAAGAGGTGGTAGGACGCCAAGCAGGTACATCTGAGCAGCCTCCCATTCATCCATGTCTGTGTCGAAGGGGATCAGATCACCCCCTACCCCGATGTCGGTAAGCATCGAGAAGTCGAAGGGAGTCATCGTCATGTCTCCCGTGGCAGAGAAGTGGAAGGAGTCGGTGGTATCCCACCACCTCTCCGCCAATGCAGCAAGGAGAGGCCTACTCGCAGTAAGGCGCGAGAGCCCCATGCAGAAGGTCCCCAAGCCAGCTCGGTCGATGATGCGACGAACCGCGTCAGGTAACTCCATGTACCAACCTCGTGCAGCGACGTTCCCATACCCCCGGAGGGTGTGGGAATCTCCATGTGGTCAAAACAAGCAGTCGCGAAGTGGCATTATGAATACAGTGTTGAATGTGCTCAGAATCAGTACAGATATAGCGTGTGTGCACGTGTTCAGATTCAAACAGATATCGAATACCGGTGTGCCCGTAGTGAACTACAGCATATGATGTGTCAGTGTTTTCGAGTGGTTCAATATAGAAATAGCGTGTGTGCACGTGTTTAGATTCAAACAAATATCGGGTGCCGGTGTGCTCGTAGTAAACTACAGCCTATGATGTGTTAGTGTTTTTGAGTGGTTCAGTGAAAAGACAGCGTCAGTGCATAGGTTTAGATTCAAACAGAAATCAGGTGCGAGCATGTTCACAGTCAATTACAGCATGCGGTATATCGGTATATCCGAGTTAAACAGTTAAAAGGCAGGATCAACTATTGCAGTCATACATTCTACTTTGCAGAAAATGAAACAGAGAAAGGTGTACCTCGGAGGCGCCAAAGGACAGATGTGACTCTGGCTCGCGCAGTAAGAGCTCCGGCGCCACACCCCTCGCGAAACTGCTGAAATGGCGAATGCCGTCGGGAGACAGCACATAGATCGCCGGCCTGTAGGCCACCGGATCGAACGATCAAACGCTCAAGGGCAAGAGCTCGGCCTCGGGGTCCATCTCCTGCTCCGGGGGAGTCCCGCCTCGTGGAATATCATCCGCCATGCTGAAAAGGGTGTGAAAATGGCCGGAAGAGTGAAAACCAGGCAAGAATATGAAAAGTCAACCGAAAGGTCAACCCTGGGAGGGTGAAAAATGGCCGGAAAGGCCAGAGTGCAGAAAAGGAACGAAGACCAAGGAAAACTCGAGGAAAACAAACCCCGAGTGGCGGAAATCGAGAAAAAGGCACTGAAACAAAGATTTGTTCGGTTCAAAATGTTCAAAATGCGAAGGAGATCGCGAATCGAATGACGAAACGGGCTCTAAAACGCGACAAAAACGAGGATCGAAGATGGAAAAATGACCTAGAGAGGAGGGGGGTTGATTTTCGAGCTACGGCAAAGTGAGAAATGAGGGCTAGAAGCCCTATATTTAAAGACCCATGCCGAAATGTCAAAACTGCCCCGAACAGGCACTTTTGGCCGGTCGGCCATATTGTTGGCCGATCGGCCAAATAGATGGTCGGTGGCCTTATTTTGTGGCCGGTGGATGGCCAGTGGACTCCCCTCATGGCCGGTGAGCGTTTGGGTCTTTGATATGGTTTGGGGCCTTCATTGCTCAAGATAGTGCCTCCATTACTCAAAACAGTGCAAGAAAATGCATTTCCGAAGCTTAACCGGTCTCTGTGCTGTGTCTTCTGTGCATAGCACTCGAATACGTGCGAGGTGTATCCTTTTTGTATCCTTTTTGTTTCTTGCGAGATTCGAAAGTTGCCCCACATGCATACGTTACAACATTTTGTCGTGAAACGCGCGTTGGTTATACGTCATTTCACTTGCCTCGTTATGCACACATCTCGCATTGTCATGCGCATGTCATACTTGCATTAGTATGCACATTCTTTAGGTCGCATCGTCATGCGCACCTCACATGCATTGTCATACATATCAAGCGACGCGCGTTATCGCACATTCGAGTTCACGTGCATTGTCATGCATCTCAAAAGACGTGCGTTGTCACGCACTTGCATCATTTGCATTTACATGCATTTCAAAAAAATAAAAAAAAAACATGCATCATTTGCATTTACATGCATTTTAAAAAACAAAAAAAAAAAAAAAACATGCATCATTTGCATTTACATGCATTTCAAAAAAACAAAAAAAAAACATGCATCATTTGCATTTACATGCATTTCAAAAAACAAACAAAAAAAAAAAACATGCATCATTCGCACTTTGCATGCATTTCAAAAAAACAGAAAAACAACAAAAATAACATGTATATGTCATGCATCATTGTATATATTGCATATGTCATGCATCATTGTATATATCGCATATGTCATGCATTTCATTGTATATATTGCATATGTCATGCATCATTGTATATATTGCATATGTCATGCATTTCAGTGTAAATATTGCATATGTCATGCATTCATTGTAAATAGTGCGTATGTCATGCGTCACTGTAAATATGACATTTACATACATTCCTTGTACATAGCATTGTACATAGTATCCATTCCATTGCATATTGTATATATTGCATTGTAGCTTGCATGCATTCATTACATCATTCATCAATGGCTTGCGCCTTTCCTTGTTGAGCTTGGTTTGGCATGTGCCTATACTTTTTGCGTTGAAGCACAGTTATGATATTATGTGTACGCGCCTATTCCATTGCTGGTATTGTGGTTTGAGGGTGACGACACCGTTTCTGTGTTAAACGTGGTTTGTATGTGTCCATGCCTTTCCTAGGCAAGACACGGTTTGGCCGTAGGCCTTTTCCACTGCATCCGTTGCATTCTCCGCAGTAGGTCATATTGTATATATTGCATTGTAGTTTGCATGCATTCATTGCATCATTCATCAATGGCTTGCGCCTTTCCGTGTTGAGCTTGGTCTGGCATGTGCCCATACTTTTTGCGTTGAAGCACAGTTATGATATTATGTGTACGCACCTATTCCACTGCTGGTATTGTGGTTTGAGGGTGACGGCACCGTTTCTGTGTTAAACGTGGTTTGTATGTGTCCATGCCTTTCCTAGGCAAGACACGGTTTGGCCGTAGGCCTTTTCCACTGCATCCGTTGCATTCTCCCCAGTAGGTTATATTGTATATATTGCATTGTAGCTTGCATGCATTCATTGCATCATTCATCAATGGCTTGCGCCTTTCCTTGTTGAGCTTGGTCTGGCATGTGCCCATACTTTTCGCGTTGAAGCACAGTTATGATATTATGTGTACGCGCCTATTCCACTGCTGGTATTGTGGTTTGAGGGTGACGGCATCATTTCTGTGTTAAACGTGATTTGTATGTGTCCATGCCTTTCCTAGGCAAGACACGGTTTGGCCGTAGGCCTTTTCCACTGCATCCGTTGCATTCTCCCCAGTAGGTTATATTGTATATATTGCATTGTAGCTTGCATACATTCATTGCATCATTCATCAATGGCTTGCGCCTTTCCTTGTTGAGCTTGGTCTGGCATGTGCCCATATTTCTCACGTCGAAGCACAGTTATGATATTATGTGTACACGCCTATTCCACTGCTGGTATTGTGGTTTGAGGGTGACGGCACCGTTTCTGTGTTAGACGCGGTTTGTATGTGTCCATGCCTTTCCTAGGCAAGACACGGTTTTGGTCGCAGGCCTTATCCACTACATCCATTGCATTTTAGCTTGTAAATGTCGCATTGTGCATAGCTTGCATTGTCATGCATCTTTCTTTACATGCATTGTAGTGCATTCTTCCTTACTTTGCATATGTCATGCATTCATTGTAAATAGTGCATTGTCATGCATTCATTGTATATAGCTTGCATTGCCATGCATGCATTGTATCGTACATAGTTTAGTATTGCATGCATCCACTACATCGCATCCATCTATGGCTTACGCCTCTCCATGTTGAGCTTGGTCTGGTATGTGCCCATACTTTTCACGTTGAAGCACAGTTATGATTTTATGTGTACGCGCCTATTCCACTGCTGGTATTGTGGTTTGAGGGTGACGGCACCGTTTCCATGTTAAACGTGGCTTGTTTGTGTCCATGTCTTTCCTAGGCAAGATACGGTTTGGCCGTAGGCCTTATCCACTGTATATACTGCATTGTAGTGTAGTTCGATTGCATCCGGCATTTAGGATCATAAGCTTTTCTGAGCAGAGCATGCCTTACTTATGTCATTCCACCCAATTACTTGTTCTTGTGTTCCGTCTACATCACTCATAGTTCTGCACGTGTACGCGCCTATTCCACTGCTGGTATTGTGGTTTGAGGGTTACGGCACCTTTTCTATGGTAGACGGACTTTGCATCTCCATCATCTTTATGACATTTGTGTGGTTTTTTTTTTTGAACCGCTCATGATTTGATCATGATTCAATTGTATTGCATATCATTTGCATTGTTTATACGTAGATTTGTAAATGTTGCATATCATTTTGCATCCATTCCGCATTTTTCTGCGTTGTTAATACATAGGTTGCATTGTCATGCACTCCTACACTTGCGTTGTCATGCAGCTTTCGATTGCATCGTTATGCATGTTGCTAACAATATTGTACTTGTTGAGTTCTCTTTCTCTTTCAGGCACGATATTGTATGTACGGTTCATTTGAAGCTGGAGCAACCAGACGAACCGCACAGGTATTGTATTCTCCGAGTGAGACGTATCGAGAATTGAATAATTCTCTTGTACCCTCTTTGCATTGTAGTGTAGTTTGGTTTGTGCTAGCTTAAAACTGTTGCATTGTCATGCTTCGTTACAGCTTTCTTCGCATGATCATAAGTTATGTTCGGTTTCTTGCATTGTCAGTTGCATTTTGCCCCCGCCTTCGGGCACATATCTTTATTGTCTTGCATGCTTTGTCTAAGTCTTCGGCCTTGTCAAAAATGGGTCGTCTCTGGGTTTTGACATTCATTCCCGTCATTGTTATGACTTTCGAGTTCTGTCAAAGAGGGGCAACTGTAGACACCCCATTTTTAACCGTCCTCAAGACTTGGACGTCACCGTTTGAACACTCGGTGGTCATCCATGTTCGTGTTCGTCTTGAGTTCCCGGAGGTCTCGGCTATGCGTCTTCCCTCAGGATCTCTCGACTCGACTGTTTTGTGTTTGGTTTTGCACCAAACACTTGTGTTTTGCTTTTGAGGGGCAGGGAATGGCTTGTTGGCCATCCCCACACCTCACCGGCCATGGCTTGAGGCCACCGGCCATTATTTTGTTGCCATCGGCCAAATGTTTGGCCGGCCGGCACTCTTTTTGGTCGGTTGACCATGTATTTGGCCATTTTGGCATTTTTGGCTGACCGACCACTGTGCATCTGCTTTTGCAGATATTTTTATGCCAGCTGTGCTAGCTGGCATACACTTTGCACCCGTGTATGGAGGGATTTCACTCTTGCTTAGCTTGTTTTGTAAGCTTTGCAAGAGTGATCCTCTATAAAGGGAGGGCCTCTCCTCCCTCCTCAAGGGTTACAAAATTTTTCCAGAGGGTCTTGAGATTAGGGTTTGAGTCTTGTATCTATCTATCTCTATATCTCTCTCTCCCTTTGTATTTGTGTGTGTTTAGGTGTGTTTAGCCTTACTTTTGTGCATAAACACCTACCATTACACCTTCCCTTGGTTGCTGAGGCGTTAGAGGGTTGTTTTTGGACTTCTTGAGTTGATTCAAGCTTGAAGAAGCTGCTGGAGCATTGTTCTTGAAGGAGGTCTTCAAGGGTAAGAACTTTACCTTTAAATACCCCATTTTTGCATAGTCCTTTTGCCTACCTTGCATCTGTTTTTGAGCTTAGTGTATAACGTATAAAAGTCTTATTTTTACTTGCTTAAAATAATTGTTTAAGGTTTCTTTGAGCTTTGGGGTTGTTTGACTCCTCTTAGGCCTTGTTTGGCCCCCATTTTGTGCTATTTTGGTGAGCTCCGGGACCACCTTGTTTGGGCCTCCTCACCACTGAAATCTTGAGGGATTTTAGTGGTGAGGATGGTGTCTTGAGGTCCTAAGAAGGAGAGGGCCATCCCCTCTCCTTGTTGTCTTCAAAATGTGCCATTTTAGCCTCATGTGTGAGCACCATTTTTAAGTTCATGTTGGCCATGTCTTAAGTGTTATTTGTGCTTATTTTGTCATGATATAGCACTATTTTTACTTGGCTTAGACACACCATGCATGCCTTGCATACTTGTCTTGTAATGCCATATTTTGCCTTAGCATGCTTTAGGCTTTGACCCTTGTTCTAGCATGATTTTGGTCAAGCTTTGTGAAGCTTTTGTGTATGTTTTAGTGTGCTTTAGCTCTGTTTTTAGTTGCTTTGGCCATGCTTGACATGCTTTGTATAGCCACCTTGCATTTTGGCTTGCTAGTCTCGGGTGTGTGAGTGTTTAGCACGCATTGCTTAGCTTGTTTCAGTGGTTTGGCACCACTTACAGCATCATTTCAGTCCCCATGGTATGCATGTATGCTTGCATTTGATGCTTCTTTAATGCTTTAAAAGGTTGTAATCTTGTGCTCCATGTTTGGCCTCTTTTGTATGCTTCCATGTGTAGGCCACTTAGGTGCTATCTAGGTGTGTCCTTGGCTTTGTTTAGGTCTGCCTTGGGACTATTCTAAGTCCTCTTAGCCTTGTGAGGCGTGGTTGGCATGGCCATGGTTTAAGCCCCTTGGCTTGTCTTGAGTTTTGGGCATTGTTGCATGATTGACTTGTCTTGTTCACTTGGTTTGGCACCTCTTATAACATGATTTCAGAGCTTATTATGCATGCCATTTGTCTATGATTATCCCCTTTTAAGTGTGCTTAAAAGTTGCTCTTTGATGCTTAAGTTTTGAACCATGTGTGCATGCATGTTTGTGTGGATTTTGGCCCTCATTTCCTTAGCATTTGGCCACTGATTTTGGCATAATAGAGGGCTGTCCATCTGGGTGTAAGTCCATTGTTTGCATGTTGTTGCATGCTCACCTTGTGTGTTGTTGCATATTTGGCCTATCGCATGTGTTGCATGCTTGAATCATAGTGCATTTGGCATGCATTCTCATCTTTGTTTTGATTGCTTAACATGCCATACATTTTGCATACTTGCATACTTGTTGGCATTGCATCTTGCATGCTCAATTAGCTTGCATACTTGTTATATGCTTTGCATGCTTGTTGGCATTCCCATGCTACATACTTGGTTTCCATGCCTAGGGTGCATTGCATTGAACATGCATGCCTTGCCTCTTGAAATCAAGTGATAGAGGTTGGGCCTTTATGTGCTTAATTGGTTTGCATTCCATTTGAAATCAAGATGCACAACTTGACTTCTTGGGCCATCACGCATTGAAATGCGCGATTGGTGGTCCGAGAATCAAAGAACATCCTCCTTTGAGTCATAAACATGATAAGGGGTGTGTTGGTGCAAACATTGCTTGAAATGCATTGACATACCTTGCTTGTCCTCTGTTGCTGCCAAAGCAGGATTCTGCAGGCATAGATGGCCGACCGACCTCATTCAGTGCCGACCGGCCATCCATTTATAGCCGATGGCTTCATTTGTGGTCGATGGCCACTTACCTTTGGCCGGTGGTGTTCCCCCTTGGCCGGTAGTGTTTCACAGTGTTCAGAGAGTGTTCTTTGGGAATTGTGCCAATTTCAGAGGAGCAGAGCAGGGTAAACAGAGGCAGTTTGTGCATGGCATTGGATTTCCGGGCAAAGCCAATCCGACCACGCGTGCATCCCTCTTCCCGAGGTCTTTTAATGCTTTCCTTAGCTGATTTGTTAATTAATTAGGTGGTCTGTAACTATTTTAATTAGCTTGTTAGTTGATTAAATTGTATTATTCTTTTGGTCCCTCCGAGCGAGGGCGAATTTGTAATAAGTGTGGATGCGTGTGTGCATGTCTTCCAACCCCCACTTCTTTCTCCCTTTTACTTACCTGCTTTGATGGTTAGTATTATGGCATATTTAATTTAGCATACCTTATGCTATGCATGCGTGCATCATTCATCAGTCTTGCATGCACCGGGCTCGGCGCATCATGCTAACCACATAGCATTTCAATTCCAAACTTGAATACGTGCATCGAGTTGTCGCATTTCACATGTCATCCTTAGATTAGCCGAGCCTATTCTAATGACATTCTGTATGTGATGCATTAGCCACTTGTTAACTTGAACTAGGATCATGCATGATTACCAACTAGTTCATTGCTTTGGCACGGAGTACGATGTAAGTATTTATCCTTTAGCATCTCGCATGAGTGTGAATGTTAACATGACAGCATACTTACCATGTGGCTATGTGCTTATGTGATATTACCGCCTGTGGGTGAAGGTTGGATTGTTTGAGTTGGAACAACTCATTGAAATCCGTGTTTTAGCCTACTCGCGAGTAGCAAATTCCAAACCATTTTCCAAACAAACGGATACGCAATGCTTTGTTCCAAATTAGGCGATCCAGTCTATACTTTTGTGTTGTGCGCATCACATAGTAAGTCTAGGCTAATAACCGGAATAAGAGCACATAACGTTTTCAAAACAAGATATCATGGTTAGTAGAGGCCGATCTTTGATCGAGCGAGCGGGGGTGCTCATAGCTGACCTTCCCCAATCGTATCCAAGTTCTCGAGCCGAGGGAACTTTGGTGATGACGGACACGTGGAATTAGGCAAACGAGTCAGGGTTTCCTAAATTCTCCCATAAAAAATATTTAGGTGGCGACTCTGTATCTGGCAAAGCAGTCGATGTTTGGCACTTCTTTACAAAAATCTGTTTTCCAAAACGATTTGCCGGATTTGGACTCTTTGGTTCCGATTAAGAACCATGACAATTTGAGTCCGAACTGTAGCACTAAGGCCTACGCGGGTGCGTCTACAGTCCGTTGCAATTTGAATATGAAATTCAAACTTTCCAGCAAACAAACTAATATTATTCAAATAATTTGAGCCCAAGAAAATAAGTAATGGGCCTGACCCAACCTAACTTATCTAGGACCTTATATATCTTCTCCAAATTGTTCATAATTTTTCCTGTGTGGAACAAGAATGTGGAACAAAAATACGCCACACCATTTTTAGAATTTTTACAAACATGTCTAATGTTCATAAACCTCACTTCGGAGTCAATTTTCCATTCACCGATAAATGGTTTTGACTCACTAATTATATAATCTTGTTCACCATATAGTAACGAATACATTGCTACTCGGACCCTCAAAAACTGACTTGTGGGTCCCATATAATAATTAGCATAAAGTTTCCAAAACATCAGAATTTAAACCATTTTTCCAATAATCCCCCACATGAATGAAATTGACGAAAAGGAAATACAACAACATGCAACCTGAGAAAGTACAAAACTGAAAACATCTTGCATAGGATAGGTAGCTTGTGGCCTTGAACCTTCCCTTGTGAGAAACTATCGGGTTTACTGGTTGATCAGTGAATATGATGTCTTGAACTATTCTGCCGTTAGTGCAAACCGAGACAACAGCTTTCACATGGTTTTGTTTTCATACACAACTTGGTTCTTTCGGTTGTGCCCGTTTTGGCCTTGGGCAATACCTGGTTTTCATGAGTGCTCTAGAGAATGTAGCCTTAGCATTCTCATAGAATCGGCCCAATTCACACTCATATAGTTGATGTTCATTAAGAGTATTCTGCTATACCCTACTTGGTTTTCCAAGATATGAACTTCATTAAAAGTAAAACTTATTCTAATTCTCGCTGCAGACATCACTTGTTATCATAGAAATGGGTAAGAGATTTCTCTTTAGTGATGGTCAGGAATCATACTTAATTCGGTTGTCCCTTTGAACCTAGATCTTGGGATTTCCAGTCAGCTAGGTTAGGTTGCCATTAAGTCGGTTCTTAATTGGTAGGCTTTAATCCCATTCCCCTCGATGATCTCATAACTTGCTCTCTAGTCAAACCGTTTGTTAACGGATCTGCAATATTATCTCTTGACCTTATATATTCAATGGAAATAATTCCATTTGAGAGCAGTTGCTTAACGGTATTATGTCTACAACGTATATGACGAGACTTACCGTTATATATATTATTTTGTGCCCTAGCCATAGCTATTTGGCTATCGCAATGGATGCAAATTGCGGGCACAGGTTTGGGCCACATTGGAATATCTTCCAAGAAATGTCGAAGCCATTCTACTTCTTCTCCTGCTTTATCTAATGCAATAAACTCGGATTCCATTGTAGACCTGGCAATGCACGTCTGTTTGGACGATTTCCAAGAGACTGCTGCACTTCCCAAGGTAAAGACATAGCCACTAGTAGACTTAGAGTCTTTAGTGTCGAATATCCAATTAGCGTCACTGTACCTTTCCAGTACTGCTGGATATCTTGTATAATTCAATCCATAATTACAAATATATCTTAGATATCTAAGTACTCTTATTACGGCTATCCAATGATCTTTCCATGGATTACTTGTCTACCTGCTCAATTTACTGACAGCATATGCTATGTCAGGACGTGTGCAATTCATGAGGTACATTAAACTTTCAATTATTTGGGAGTACTCTCGTTGTGATACACCTTCACCCATGTTCTTCATTAAATGAAGACTAGCATCCACAGGGGTTTTTGAAAGACGGTCATCATGTTTATTAAATTTCTCAAGGATTTTTTCCGCATAATGACCTTGAGACAAAGCATATCCATAAGATGTTCTAGTAATTTTAATTCCTAAAATTACATCTGCTACTCCCATGTCTTTCATGCCAAACTTAGTGTTCAACATTTTCTTGGTAGTTTTTATAATTTCATTATTACTACCAATAATGAGCATATCATCCACATATAGGCAAACAATGACATATCCCTTTTCTATGTCTTTCACATAAACACATTTGTCACATTCATTTATTTTGAATCCATTTGACATCATAACATTGTTAAATTTTTCATGCCATTGTTTTGGAGCTTGCTTTAAGCCATAAAGAGATTTTACAAGCTTGTACACTTTCTTTTCTTGCCTTGGAACTACAAAACCTTCTGGTTATTCCATGTAGATTTCTTCATTAAGATCTCCATTTAAAAATGCAGTCTTAATATCCATTTGATGTATTTCAAGATTGTATAAAGCCGTTATAGCAATCAACATTCTAATGGATGTTATTCTTGTTACAGGCAAATAAGTGTCAAAATAATCTATTCCCTCAGTTTGCCTATAACCTTTAACTACAGGTCTAGCCTTGTATTTCTCAATTGATCCATCAGGTTTTATTTTTCTCTTGAATATCCATTTATATCCAAGAGGCTTACATCCTGGTGGAAGATCCACCAATTCCCAGGTATGATTCTGTAAGATGGACTCAATTTCACTATTAATAGCTTCCTTCCATAAAAGCGCTTCAAGCGTAGACATAGCTTTCTTAAATGTTCGAGGCTTATTTTCTAGTAGATAAGTCAAGAAATCAGGACCGAAGGTTTTACTAGTCCTAGCTCGCTTACTACGTCTAGGTTCTGCCTCATTTGTTCCTTCTTGATTTTCCTCAATCTGTCCTTGATTATTATTAAATGCACTTTCATAAGAACGTTTAGAAGAACTTGATTCTTGTATAGATTTATAAGGAAATATATGTTCAAAGAAAGATGCATTTCTTGACTCGATTATAGTATTGACATGCACATTTAAATTGTCACTTTTGTATATTAAAAATCGATAAGCACTACTGTTATGTGCATATCCTATGAATATGCAATCAACAGTTTTAGGTCCAATTTTGACCTTTTTAGGATCGGGAATGACCACCTTAGCTAAACACCCCCACACTTTCAAATACTTATAAGAAGGATTCCGACCTTTCCATAATTCATATGGAGTTTTAAGAATCTTCTTGTGAGGTATTTTATTCAAAATATAATTAGCGGAAAGAATCGCTTCCCCTCATAAGTTCTGGGGTAAACCTGAGTTAATCAACATGGCGTTCATCATTTCTTTCAATGTACGATTTTTTCGCTCAGCAACTCCATTTTGCTGTGGTGCATAAGGCGTAGTAGTTTGATGAATGATGCCAAGTTGTGAACAAAAGGAGCATTATATTCACCACCTCAATCACTTCTTAATACCTTAATTTTCCTGCCAAGTTGATTTTCAACCTCAGTTTTATATTCAATGAATTTTTCTAAGGCTTCATCCTTGCTTCGTAATAGATATACATAGCAATATTTTGTACTATCATCAATAAAAGTAATGAAGTACTTCTTGCCTCCTCGTGTTTGAACAAATTTCAAATAACATATATCACTATGAATTAAGTCCAGAGGCTCAATACTTCTTTCAAATGAATTAAATAGTGTCTTAGTCAATTTAGCCACACATACTTCACATTTATGATTTGAGTCAATAGAAAAATTAGGTAGATAGTCCAAGTGAATTAATCTACGCAATGAATCATAGTTAACATGTCCTAATTTACCATGCCATACATGAGAAAACTCAAACAAATAAGTAGAAGATGTGGAGTTCTTATTAAGAGTAGGAATTACAGTCAGTACATTCATTTTGAATAACTCGTCACACAGGTATCTCTTCCCTACATAAACATCATCCTTACACAGAACAAATTTATCAGAAACAAAGACCAATTTAAAACCATTCTTGCTTAACAATGATCCAGACATCAAGTTTTTCCTAATTTCTGGAACATGCAAAACATTGTTAAGCGTCAACTCCTTGCCCGAAGTCATTTTGAGCACAATCTTCTCTTGTCCTTCAACTTTTGCAGTAGAGGAGTTTCCCATGAAAAGCTGCTCTTCATCGTTAACTTGTTGATAGGTAGTAAACATTTTCTTATCTGCACACACATGTCGTGTTGCCCCGATGTCTACCCACCATTCCTTGGAGTTTGACCCCATCAGATTTACCTCAGACACAACTGCTGCCAGGTTCATTTAGTCACTCCATCAGACAAAGTCTCCAATTCAGTTATGTGTGCTTGTTCATACTTCATCTTTTTGGAAGAACCTTGTTGATCTTTGCGATTTCGACAATCTTTGGCTTGATGTCCTATCTTGTTGCCCACAAAGCACTTTCCCTTGAACTTTATAGATCCAATCTTAAAACTCTGACCAGCAATTTGTTTAGAGTTTTGCTTAAGAGCTGTCTTTTTTTCTCTTTTTGTCCATGCTTCAATATGTTAGCCTTGGCTTTGAAAACAAATCCCGGATTTCTTTTCTTTTTTGCCTCGCGGTTATCTTCCTCAATCCGTAACCGAACAATCAAGTCCTCTAACTTCATTTCCTTATGTTTGTGCTTCAGATAGTTCTTGAACTCTTTCCAAGACGGTGATAGTTTCTCAATGATTACTGCTACTTGGAAAGGCTCGCTCAAACTCATTCCTTCTGCATGAATTTCATGCAAAACCACTCAATGATTACTGCTACTTGGAAAGGCTCGCTCAAACTCATTCCTTCTGCATGAATTTCCTGCAAAACCAACTGAAGCTCTTACACTTGACTAATTACGGTCTTTGAGTCCACCATCATATACTCAAGAAAACGGCCAACCACATATTTCTTGATTCCCTCATCTTCCGTTTTGTACTTCTTATCCAAGGATTCCCACAATTCTCTAGCCGTTTGTAATGGACTATACACATTATACAACGTGTTGTCCAATCCATTCAAAATATAGTTTCGGCACAAAAAATCAGAATGCTTCCACGCCTCAACTGTAGCAATTGCTTGCCTATCAATTTCATCCTCGCTCAAGGCGGGAGCGTTCTCTTTGATAAATCTTACCAAATTCAGAGTTGTAAGATAAAACAGTATTTTCTGCTGCCATCTCTTAAACTCTGTCCCATTGAATTTTTCCGGCTTTTCATTGTGGTTTATGGGGACAGTGGTGGGCAATGAAGTAACCACAGGAGTAACCACTGGTGTTGAAACCATGACAGATGTAGATGTCGGGTTTGTATTCCCAGCACCAATCGCAGTCTCAGTTGCCATTTCAATTTTCAACAAAAAAAACCTCATAGATTCAACAAAACAACACAAACAAATCTCTTCACAATAAGTAACTAAGATAAAAGAACCTCAGAATTCAGGACACAAAAAACTGATAAAATAAAATAAAACAAAAGCGATGCAAACAACACCACAAACTATATATATAAAATAAACTTATTATGTTTTGTTATACTTAACAAACAAACAGATTCAAACAATATATTAATATATGAAATATAATCTAATAAACAACCTGTGATACTTAACAAACAAATAGATTCAAACAATATATTAATATATGAAATATAATCTAATAAACAACCTGAAGCACAATATAAATAAATCATAAAGTAATTGAACTGGGCAAGCCACAAACAAAGTGCACCAACTAAACAAATAAATAATAGTGGTCCACATATGACGTTTCACCAACGGACATTTTTTTTTTTAATTTTTTATTTTTATACGTTTGAAAAGAAAACAGATTAGCATAGTCAAACAAACACGATTATCATATAGATGTATATCTAATAGAAACCACAACGTTAACAAAAAAGTACAACCCAGAAAATACAAAATTACAATATGAAAAACAGAACAGAAAAATAGTCTAAAAACACACTTTAATTCAGAATTTGTGTATATATATATAACAACAAACACAGAATTATACTATATTTTAAACAGTATGGAAAAACGTTACGTTAAACAGAACAAACCCAGAATATATATATATATATATATATATATATAAAACAGAAACAAAATGTGCTATATTAAACAGTATGATCACAAAAACTGTATAAAACCAGAAAATTAATTTAACCGAAACCATAAATAGAAGCGAGATTTTATTCTGTCTGAAAATTGTTTGAGAATAATTTCGGTAAATTAATTACATACGAATAAACAAAACAAATAAAAAAAAATAAAACTTACAACCTTATAGCAAATTAAACAATGGTATGAAATTGTGATTGAGGCCAGTGTATGGACACTGTGTCTTTAAGACAGAATAACGCCCTCTCCACTGGTGCATGAGATCAATGGGCGTCCTGTCTCCAGGATAAAACAATCACCACACACAAAATTTGCACTAACTATGTATGTACAGCAAGCCAGAGTATGTGCTTTGCACTTTCCAAAACTTAACCTCTAAAAATGGAATATGCAAGATGAACAGAAGAGGAGGAAGGAAATGGAAGATCTGGAAAAAAAATTTATCTCTCTTAAAAAAATGGATGGAGGACTGCCTTAATATAGGCAGTGGAAACGCTGTTTCGAAAAAGACATGTCTGTTGCAATTTGAAAATATGTCCGTTGCAATTTGAATATGAAATTCAAACTTTCCAGCAAACAAACTAATATCAATTCAAATAATTTGAGCCCAAGAAAATAAGTAATGGGCCCAACGCAACCCAACCCAACCCAACCCAACTTATCTAGGACCTTATATATCTTCTCCAAATTGTTTATAATTTTTCCTGTGTGGAACAAGAATGTGGAACAAAAATACGCAACACCATTTTGATAATTTTTACAAACATGTCTAATGTTCATAAATCTCACTTAGGAGTCAATTTTCCATTCACCTATAAATGGTTTTGACTCACTAATTATATAATCGTGTTCACCATATAGTAACGAATACATTGCTATTCAGACCCTCAAAAAATGACTTGTGGGCCTTATATAATAATTAGCATAAAGTTTCCGAAACATCATAATTTAAACCATTTTTCCAACAAATTAATCATAAAACATTTCAGTGAGAAAGAGCAGAAGGAGAGATCTTTAAAACGGAGGGTGATGATGGATCTTGATAGGGTCGTGGTGGCGATGGGAACAAGATAAGTAGGAAGACACTGTTCGTCGCCGCTGCAACAGCTCCGACCACAAATGCCGGCAAGTTACCGCCGCCAAAGAGCTGATCCCATGGTCCACTTGTAAGTGAAATCACCAACTGTTTTCAAATTAGTTAGCTAAAATTAGTTTAGGGAGAAATTACACTTATGTGTATATTTAAAAAATTATTTTTAAATTAATAATAAACTTTATAAATATTAAAATATAAAATCATAAACTTTTTCATCTACTGATTATTTTTTTGAAAAACCATTGACATGTGATTATCCCTTAGTTTAGTCCCCCGCATTGAACAAGTTACCTCAACTATAGGGTTGCAAATGAACAGAGCCGTTCGTGAACAGGATCGAACTCGGCTCGGTATGAGCTCGTTCGAACTCGGTTCGTTAATTTTTTTTTTTGCGTTCGAGCTCGAGCTCGAGCTCGTTAAATTTTTAATAAACAAGCCCAAACATTCTAAAGCTCGGCTCGTAAGCTCGGCTCGTTAGCTAACTCGTTTAATATTTATTATTTATATATTAAATAATATAAAAATATGTATAAAAAATAAGAGAAATATGCTATTTATATATTTAAAAAATATAAATGTAAATAATAGTTAACTATAGATAGTACATTTATATAATAGTGGTAGTAGATATTATTATTTTAGTAAAATATGAACTTTTTTTTAGTATGTTTATATATATTGTATATATAATTGTATAATCAAAATTTTAATTGTAACTTTAGTCTCACATGCATGTATGAATTTATAATTTTTTTGGCTCGTTAAGGTTCGTAAACAGGCTCGAGCTCGAGTCGAGCCTAAGCCAACTTGGTTCGAGCTCAATTCGTTAAATTTTTATTCAACTCGAGCTCGAGCTCGAGCTCGTTAAAATCTTAATAAAAAAGCCCAAACATACTAAAGCTCGGCTCGGCTCGTTTGCAGCCCTACTCAACTACAAGCCATGTATATCATATCCATGTAATCAAATAGTCCCTATAGTTTGAGGCTTGTGTCACTTTGATCCCCGACTTTTCAATTGTGACACATTTGACCTTAAATTTTGAATCTTGTTCCAAATAAGGACAATTGATTATATAATTAGATTTTTCAAGGGTAAAATTGTCAATTTGATAAAATATAAACTAATTTGACAAAAATAAATGTCAAACAAATATTTTTGAATTTTTAAAAATTATTTCTACCTACTAAAAATAAAATTATGTAAAATTGATAAATCTTTTAGACATTTATTTATTTATTTTACCAAATTAATTTTTATTATGTGTTTGGATGATGATCATGTAAAATTAATTTTAAAAAATTAATCATGTAATTTTTATTAATTTTACATAATTTTATCATTGGTGGATCAAAATAATTTTAAAAAAATTAAAAATATTTTTTTGATATTTATTTTTGTCAAATTAGTTTATATTTTATCAAATTGACGATTTTACCCTTGAAAAATCTAATGATATTTTCAATTGTCCTTATTTGGAACCAAATTCAAAATTCAGGGTCAAATGTGTCACAATTGAAAAGTCAGGGACCAAAGTGACACAAGTCCCAAACTATAGGGACTATTAGTGTAATTAACCCAAAAAACTATAACAAATTTGGATAGCTTTACTCATACATTAAAAAAAGGGTCCAGCTTGTCTCAAGTTCAGATCAAGACTGGACCCGTCCAATTCAGCCCATAGGGCTCATTTTTTGGGCCGTTTGATAATCCGAACTGTTCAATGTGTAGAACTCGTCGAGTACTACATGCTTATAAAAAATCACGTTGATCGGATATCAATAGTTATGTGATCAAATCAGTTTTGTATAAAAAAAAATGAACGGTGAAAAAATTAACGGTTGATAAAAAACTGTTTTGTTCACATAGCTATCGATATCCGATCAACGTGATTTTTTACATGCATATAGTACTCGACGAGTTCTACACATTGAACGGTTCGGATTATCAAAACGGGACCCATGGTAGACCCCTACGGGCCAACAGCACGGTCTAGTCCGATCTTGGACTAGACCAAAGCCACTACCTTAAAAAAAACAATCTCATTATCTCATTATTGATATGTGAATGGTGAGAGATATTTAAATTGAAAAGTTATGAATTATTAATGTTATGCTATAAATATTATGATATTATTATAAGCAGTGTCATAAATATTACGAATTATTTTGGTGAGAACTGTTATGAGCTTTTTGTGAAGAAAAAAAAATGTTATGAATCATTACAAAATTATTTTGATTATGTCATATATTGTCAGACAATAACGTTACCAAAAAAAAAAAAATGTTTTCTGACAAGCCGCAAAAAAAAAAAAATTACATGTTTATTATTGAATGTATTACTATTATTGGACGCAATAATGGCCCCTTTTGGGAAGTGGATTATAATCTACTTCTCAGATTCTAACTCACTTTCTCTCTCACAAAAAAGTTGCTTATAAACAATTTTTAACCAAAAAACTAATTATAATCATCTTTTCAAAATAGCCCAACATTATAACAGTCATGCGTTTATTAATGATTGGTTACATGTATCTTCCTTGCAAGATGTTTATGAATAAGCAATTGTTCAAATTACAAATAAAAAATATTTATAATAAATTTTATCTTTAAAATTACTCCAAAAATTAAATATATTATAAAGTATAAAATTAAAATTAAAATTAAAAAATGTGAGTTATATCAAAAATGATCACCGTACTTTTTAAGTAGGAAAACAATAAATCAGTTTCTAAAAAAAATTACAAATTAGTCTTAATTTTTATCAATATCAATAATGAAAGTTTTATACTTTTTTATGTCTTCGCAGTATTTACTCGAAGGTAATTTCCTCTTTTTTAAAATATTTTTTTGAAATAACTACCATTGGTCAAACTTAATATCAGCCTTGTAGTTAGGGGGAATTACACCCAGTGGTGTGTCAGAAAAAATATTACCAAAAAAAAAAAGTAATAAATTTTATAAATATTAATAATTAAAATTATAAGTTTTTCACTATTTTATAATAATTTTTCATAACACCTGGTGAATAGCAATTTTTCCAATTAGATAAAACTGTTTGGTCATTTCCAATAATTACTTATTTTATTTTAATTTTTTTATAAATGGCCTTTTCCCATAATTACAACATACTTTCAAGTGGTCCAAACTGTTTGGCCTTTTCCAATAATTGAAACGTACTCTCGCCATCTCAAGTTGTCTGTCTATTCTGAGGCAATTTGGAAAGAAGCCAAAAAAAATTCATTTTTTTACCTTTTTAGCTTTTTAATATAAAAAAAATAAAAAATTATAAAAGTTAAAAAGTCAATTTTTTACTAATTTTTCAAAATACCACTCTATATACTCATGCCACAAATTTAGAAATTTATATTCATAATTTATCCAAAATTTTTAATATATAATTCAGATTTATTTTATATATACATCACACAATACACTCATTCAATCTTTACCATACATCCATTTTCTGATTCCCAGACTAATCCATTCGATATAGACTTTCTATTAACATGTGACCCCTAGCAGTTTTGAAAACCCATGCAAAAATGTGGACAAAGGGATGCTGCAGCCGGTAATGTACGAGTTTCAGGTATCTATTTTAATAATTTGAATTTGTATATTATAGGATTCACTGAGAATATCATTCATAAAAAAAATTAAGTTAATCAGATTGTACTTACTTTTAAAAAATTATCAAAATCATATTAATCGTTTAAATTTTTTTAAAACTACCTTTTTTTATGGAGTTACAAATATCCAATCAACTTAAATTTTTACATGAATGATCTACTCGATAAATCTTATAATATCAATATTTTAAATTTTTAAATAAATAAATAAATAAATAAAATAAAACAATCCCCATGGAGACTCACGGCAGCCAGCAGTGCTCTAACCCGACTCCCATGTGGTACGTGAAGGTTAAATATCTTATGCAAATTAATAATTTTTTTTTGGGGAGGGCTATGCTCAAGGAAAATTATGTGTTCAATAATGAATAATAATTTAATTTGTAATGTATTTTTTTATTACTTTTTAGTGAATTAAACATTTTAACGAAATGAACATTTCATTTCACCTTCAATTTAGTGAATCAAACATTATTTTAGGTTTAATTTTATATGCATAAGTTTGAGAAGCAAAGTTATGAAGAGTAAATCTAAGTGCACAGATGATTTTCACATAATAAAATATAGATGTAAGACAAATAGTGATCCTCCACACACTTTATCTTACATCTGTATTTTATTTTATAAAAAAATTACTTATTACCAGCATACAACTGGGGTTTTTGAAACAATATGATAATGAAAATCTTACCTGTGGTATGACCACAGCAATATTTAAAACTCCCAGAGAAAGACCTATAGAGATTGAAACATTACAAATGTCTTAGAAGAAATCTATAATATTCACCAAGAAAAAAAATGAAAAGAAAAATGAAGAAGAAGAAATTCAAAAAGGGTTCAAAAACTTTTACCTTGTCCTCCGCCAAAGCTGCTACAATAAATGGATGCCAATGAAATGGGAATGATGTAACTTATCTGCACAACCACAAAGTTCTTATTTTATTTAGACATAAAATATTTTTGTTTTTTAAATATAAAATATATTTTTTAAATTAAAATTTTATCAATCACACCCCGCCGTTGTAACCGTATGCTTTTAAAATGTACTGTCATAAAATTCGTGTTATTCGTGATTTTTAATTGATTATTTAAAATTTTATTTTGAAATTAAATGAAAATAATTTTAAAAAATTACAAAATGACAAGATCAAGTTAATTTTAGTTATTTTCATAGCAACTACATTAACATGATGGTTTTCATGTTGTCATTAATATTTTTGCTACAAGTATTACATAACAAATACTTGTTGTAATTCAATTGATAAAATTAATTCAATTGATGTTCTATCACTATAAAAAATTAAGGTTTTAGAAATCAAAATTTAAGGACAATTATTTTTTAGGAATCAAATAATTTTGTTTCGAAAAGTGTCGTCGTTATATTTTTAGCAACAAAAATTAGACATTAGTGATGAATTATTATCCTTTTGGAACCAAATTTTTTGTCTCAAAAAATAAATTATTTTGAGACCAAATTATTGTGTCCCTAAAAGTCTATTTATTCATGACATTTTCAAAATTTTGTCTCTAAATGTCTTATTTTTGACTTTTTAGGACGACCTTTTAGCGACTATTCGCATGACGATAGAAATTGGTCCTTAAACGCCTTTTGCAACAAAATTTTCACTTTTAGAAACTAAAATATTTGATCTCTAAAATTTTTATATATTGTAATATATTTATAGTTATAATATTATTTTTGACGATCTTTGAGTGATTGGCTTTTTGAAAGAAGACATTGGTACTCATATACTGCCATCAAATTCCCATTCATTCTAAATTTAACAAAGGGATTGAATTATTGTGCAGTCTTTGTGACTCCGAAAGGCATTGTTTGAGATAGTCAATTGTTGCCCTCAAATGCTAGGCCAACGAAAAGATTGAAGACACGCTCAACATAGTGGAAAATATCAAATTTCACCCTTATTTGTGAAATAATAGGTATGGTAATTAGCTTAGATGGAATGATTATGCCAATCCAAGAAAGACCTGGCTCATTTGGGGACATGAGTTAAAAGTCAAAAGTCAGCTTTTAACTCAATTCAGGTCATATTACTTCTCACATAAAACAGAAAAAAAAAATTTAAAAAGCCACAAAACTAATTTTTAACCGTTTTCTCAAAACACCCATAAAAAAATTACTTTTCTTGCCCAAAAGCATAAAAATGTGACAATCAATTTAAATATTTTAAGATAATAATAAAATTCTTTATTATATATATATATTGTAACAACCCTCGTACTGATTACCGATAAACCACTAAATTACGTACTGATTACTGCTAAACTGAACTGATAATGACTGATAATTGAATTAACTGAAGTACTGAATAAACTGATTGAATCGAAACTGGAATTGGATAAGTTTATTTATTGAATCGCATATTGCATCTGTTTGATTGATTGATTGTCTGTTTGAATTCATATGTTTAAATTGCTAATTGAAGGCCTTATCGGCGGCCGAATTAGGAACCGTTTAGAGTTTTGGGATCAGTAGAATATTTGTAATTTAATGATATATTTATCTGAAAATTGATTAGGAACGATTAAACTAGATTAAAATGAGCTAATTGCAAACTTAGGCTTATTTACCGAATTGCCATGTGAGTGGACTTTTGTTTATTCAATTATAATGAGCCTTATACATGTGAGACCAACATTTCTTCAGCCTATTCTTGTATCTAGCCGACCAAACAAGTGAGAAAGAGGGAGAGTAAGAGAATTGGCTTGGTCTTGTAGAATTAACTTGAGGAATGGCTAGAGAATTGGCATAATTGAACTTGTTCTTCTTGAATTCAAGTTATAGGTACGAATTTCATCCTTTTGATTTCGATTTTAAGCTCCATCTTGCATGTATCATGGTTAGAGAGGAGTTGAGTCTTGAACTAGTTCATACACATTGAATTAGAACTCCATTGTTGCATGCATGTTTGAATTAATGAAGTTTGAGTTGAATTCATGGTAGATTGTACATGCATGCTCATGTTTATATCAAAGTCCATGTTTTCATTTGGTTTTCCAACTATTGAGCTCTCTAGAGCAAGAATTGAAGCTTGATTTTGGTTTAAAGTTCATGCATTGCATGTTTTGAGATTGTTCTTGAAATGGGTTTGAATGTTGGATTTTATTGACTCGCCTTTGGCCCTTGCATGTACAAATTGAGCTTTAAAACTTGTTGTACTATGAGTTTGAAATGTTTTCCCAGAATTTGGGCCCAAGAGGTTGAGTTTTGGGTTGTTGAATACTTGGTTCGAACTTGGGAGACAAATCTGGAAATTCCAGATTTGGCTTCCTCGCTCGAGCGAAGGATTACTCGCTCGAGCGAGCACCTTTATCCAGGGCTCCGCTCGAGCGAGCATCGAGCGACCATCGCGCGTAAAATTTCTGCATCCAGTACTTTTGCATTTTTCTTCAGCTCGCTCGAGCGAGCATCGAGCGAGAAAATCGAACAACCAGTACTTTTACTGTTCATCAGACCGCTCGAGCGAAGGATTGTTCGCTCGAGCGAAGCCTTTGATTTTGGAAGCTCGCTCGAGCGAAGCACCTATTTTCAGCAACTTTTGAAAAATGCCTTCCAACTGTATTTTTGCATCCTCATCTCATCCTAGGCATTCTTAGGCCTAGTTTAAGGCATCTTAATGAGGATTTAGACGTAGAACCACACCGAGGAAATTTAGGGATTTAATTATCACCCTTCCCGACTGTGAAACTTAGTGTGTGTTCTATTTGTTAACTGTTTAGGGTTGGCTCTCGGGGACGCGCTCTAGCTGCTATAGCCCAATCTCTGTGAGTAACAATTGTGTAAAGATATGTTCAAAATGACTATCTTTTGAATACTGAACTGAATTGTTTACTGTACTGATATTATTTACTGAATGAATGTATGTCCTTTATTTCTGAACTGTACTGTGGCATCCTTAGCACTACTGTTACTGACTGTTACTGTTACAGAGATCTCTGTCGGTTCCCTTGTGGAACCATACTGTTTACTGAATGACTGGCCATCATTACTGTTCGGTCTTTTTGACCTACTGTTACTGTTATGCTAAAGGATGTACCGCATATGATTGTTTATTGTACTGAACAACTGTAATACTGATTAAAATGAACTGTTTTCACTACTGTAAGGACATTCATTCTAAACCTCTTTACGCTTTATGTTATTCACTGGGCTTTAGCTCACTGTTTATATATATATGTAGGTTCTCAGCAGCCAGACCAGAGCTAGGAGCGTGGGTTGGTCCCCAGTTTTGTCAAGCCAGCCTGTGTGCCTCACTGCGAGGTTCCGAGCCTGTTATGCTAAGGCTTAGGGGTGTTTTAGTACTTCCCCTTTTTTTTTGTACTGTCTCACTGTTTTGTATTGACCGAACGGATTGTATAGACTGAATGTTTACCGTACTGTTATCGAGGGATTAAGTCCCCGTGCTGGATGTTTGTGTATGATTGTACAGACTGTACTGTTTTGAACTGTATGAATGCATGAAAAATGTTTTTGGCATACAGATTTACACAGCTCAATGGACACTAGTTACTTATTGTATTGGCTTCCGCCAGGCCCTGTACTCTGTTTAACTGTATTACTGTTCAGCAGGCCTTTGGTAATCTCGGATTACTGGCCAGTTACGGTACTAAACCCATAGGGCCGGGTTTGGGTCGTGACAGAGTGGTATCAGAGCGATACTTTATCACGAGTTATACCGCACACACGTGTCCAAAGGAGCTATAGGGTGTCCTAGAAAAGCAATTAGGGCATCTCATGAACTTGAAAAGTGTGTGCTTATGACTGACTGATTATATGTTAAAATGTTAAACTGTTTAATTACACCACCGTTTATAATGATAACTGTTACAACTGCTTATAGTGAAATGGATAACGCAAACACTGCAAATGAAACTGAATCATCATCCTCTGAGGCCAGAATGGCCAGACTTGAACTAATGATGGGACTGATAATTGAAAGACTAGATCAACAACAGAATCAGCAGCCACCTCCTCCTCCTCCGGTGCAACCGGAACAGAATGTGCAAAATGTGAATGCAAATGAGGGGGATATTATTGCGCTTACCCAGAAGTTCAGCAAGCTAAAACCGCCATCCTTTCAGGGAGGCCTTGAACCATTGAAGGCTGAAGCTTGGGTACTTGAGACAGAAAAATTGTTTGAAATGTTCCCGTGCTCCGAAGCCAATAAAGTATTGTTAGCAACCTTCACCCTTCAGGAAGAAGCAAGAAAGTGGTGGATGTTGACCCGCGATGCAAATGCTATTATGACTTGGGCTCAGTTCAAGGAGTCCTTCTTTGAAAAGTACTTTCCCCAGTGCATCCGGGACAGAAAAGTAACGGAGTTTGAACAACTAAGACAGGGCAAAATGTCTGTTGCCGAGTATGAGAAGAAATTTACCGAACTTGCTAGGTATGCACCACACATGGTGGACACCAAATATAAGAAGGCCAGGAGGTTTGAAGGCGGCCTTAGTGTTGCTATACAGGACCGAATAAATGTTTTGAAATTGCCAACTTTTGTGGGTGTTCTCGATCGGGCATTGATGGCCGAGACGAATATTGCAGCAGTGAAACAATCTGAAACACCAACAACTGAGTGGCAAGGTAAAAGGCAGGGTTTCAAATTCAAGAAAGGCAAGCATAACCCAGCAACCAAGAAACAGAATACGGGGTCGATGACTAGCCCCAGCCAAGGGAGTGGATTTACTCCACCCTGCTCCATATGTGGCAACAAGCACAAAGGGGTTTGCTATCAGATTTCTGGAGCTTGTTTCAGGTGTGGCAAGGTGGGCCACAGAATTAAAGACTGCCCTTCTGCTCCACCAGTTGGTAGTAAAGCTGCCCAAGCGCAGCAGCATCAAATGTAGCACCGAAGCCTAACCCCAAAGCTACCGTGAAAGAGCCTATGAGGCAGGGCCGAGTGTTTGCCCTAGTACCGGGAGACGTGCAAAACACTGAGACTGTTGTGTCAGGTATCCTCTCTATCTATGCTCAAAATGCATATGTGTTGATTGATTCGGGGTCTACACATTCGTATGTATCGCATGCTTTTTCGCATAAATTGAATAGACCCTTAGAACCCATGAACTATCTGCTAGCTGTATCATCACCTGTTTGGGGATCCATGACATGTGCATATATGTATCCTGCCTGTGAGATTATTGTTGGGGATATGCATCTATTTATCGATTTACTGCCATTGAATATTGGTCACTTTGATGTAATATTGGGGATGGATTGGTTACAAAAGTATCATGCCACTATAGACTGTGTAACAAAACAAGTAGTTTTCCGTCCACCGGGTTTGCCTGAATTTGTGTTTAATGGGATTGGAGTAGTACCCCCACCGTATCTGATTTCTTCTGTAAAAGCTGTTAAACTAATTAGAAAGGGGTGTAAAGGATATCTGTGTTCTGTGTTGACTGTGCCTACTGATGATAGTGTTAAAACTGATGTGAATTGTATTCCTATAGTTAGGGAATTCCCAGATGTATTTCCAGATGATCTACCAGGGGATTTGATTGACAGGGAGATTGAATTTACTGTTGATGTGATTCCGGGTACGCAGCCAATGTCTAAAGCTCCTTACAGAATGGCTCCAACTGAACTGAAGGAATTGAAAGTGCAATTGCAGGAACTGTTAGACAAGAAGTTTATCAGACCCAGTACTTCACCGTGGGGTGCACCTGTTTTGTTTGTGAAGAAGAAAGATGGCTCACTGAGACTGTGTATTGATTATCGTGAATTGAACAAGGTAACTGTAAAGAATAAGTATCCATTACCACGTATTGATGATTTATTTGATCAGCTACAGGGTGCACAAGTGTTTTCCAAGATTGACCTTAGATCGGGGTACCATCAAGTGAAAGTTAAACCAGAGGACATCGATAAAACTGCTTTTAGAACGAGGTATGGCCATTATGAATTTCTAGTTATGCCGTTCGGAGTCACGAATGCCCCTGCTGCATTTATGGACCTTATGAACAGAATTTTTAAACCGTACCTTGATGATTTTATTGTGGTATTTATTGATGACATACTGATTTATTCTAAGACTGTTGAAGAACATGAACACCATCTAAGACTTGCCCTGCAGACCTTAAGGAACAGAAACTGTATGCTAAACTGTCTAAATGTGAATTTTGGCTTGATCATGTGATGTTTTTGGGGCATGTTATTAGCAAGATGGAATTTCTGTTGATCCGCAGAAAATTGAAGCTGTAGTGAACTGGCCTAGACCAACGAATGTAACTGAAGTCCGAAGCTTTTTGGGATTGGCTGGATATTACAGAAGATTTGTTAAAGACTTCTCCAAAATCGCCCTACCATTGACTCAGTTACACAGAAGGGGACATCATTTGACTGGACTGACCAAGGGAATCAGCATTTCAAGAGTTGAAAACTCGACTGTGACTGCACCGGTCCTTACTCTACCCTCAGGTACAGATGGTTACACTGTTTTTAGTGATGCTTCTCATAAGGGTTTGGGATGTGTTTTAATGCAGAATGGGAAAGTTATTGCTTATGTTTCCCGACAGTTGAGACCGCATGAAAAGAATTACCCAACCCATGATCTTGAACTTGCTGCAGTGGTTTTTGCATTGAAAATTTGGCGCCACTATTTGTATGGGGCGACATGTGAAGTATACACCGACCACAAGAGCCTGAAGTATTTCTTCACCAGAAAGAACTGAATATGAGACAGCGGAGATGGCTTGAACTGATCAAAGATTATGACCTACAGATTCTGTACCATCCGGGAAAAGCCAATACTGTTGCCGATGCTTTGAGCCGAAAATCGATTGGGCACATAGCCTGTTTGCTGACTGGGCAGAAGGAGTTGCTTTGTGACCTTGAAAAGTCTGAAATTGAAGTTGTCTTGAGAGAACAAGGTGGAACCTTAGCTGCCATTACTGCTCAACCAGCATTGATTGAAGAAGTTAAAGAGAAACAGCAACTGGATGATTACTTGAAGAAAATCATCGAAGAAAAAGATTCTAAACCAAGACCGGGGTTCAAATTTGACAACAATGTACTGAAATTTCAAGATAGACTGTGTGTACCAAATGACACCGAATTGAAAAGAAGAGTTCTCCAAGAAGGCCACAGTTCGAAGTTTTCTATTCACCCGGGGAATACAAAAATGTACCAAGATCTGAAACAGAATTTCTGGTGGCCGGGAATGAAGAAAGAAATTGCCGACTTTGTGTCTAAGTGTCTTCATTGCCAACAAGTCAAAGCTGAACATCAACGACCTGCCGGATTACTGCAACCCTTACCCATACCAGAGTGGAAATGGGAGCATATCACGATGGATTTTATCGTTGGTTACCTCGCTCCAGGAAAGGTATGGATTCCATTTGGGTTATTGTTGATAGACTGACTAAATCTGCACACTTCCTACCTGTCAAGACAATCTATAATGCGGATAAATTGGCTGTTATCTATATTGATGAAATTGTTAGATTGCACGGAGTGCCTGTGTCTATTGTTTCTGACAGGGATTCGAAGTTTACATCGAGGTTTTGGCAAAGCCTACAGACTGCATTGGGAACTGAATTGAGGTTGAGTAGTGCCTATCATCCTCAGACAGATGGACAGTCAGAAAGGACCATCAGACTTTAGAGGATCTACTGAGAATGTGTGTCCTTGATTTCCAGGGAAACTGGGAAAGTCATTTGCCGTTGGCTGAATTCGCCTACAACAACAGCTACCATTCGAGTATTGGTATGGCGCCTTTCGAGGCATTGTATGGCAGAAGGTGTAGATCTCCAATTTGTTGGGCAGAAGTTGGAGATGGGCCGTTGCTTGGGCCCGAAATTGTTTATGAAACGACTGAAAAGATAAAGCTGATACAACAGAGATTGAAAACTGCACAGAGTAGACAGAAAAGAGTTATGCAGATGTTAGAAGACGGGATAGAGAGTATGAAGTGGGTGATCACGTTTTTGTGAAAGTGACACCAATGAAAGGCCAGACTCGTTTTGGAGTCAAAGGCAAGTTAGCGCCGCGGTATGTCGGACCGTATGAGTGATTGAGAAAATCAATCCGGTGGCGTATCAAGTTGCACTTCCTCCTGAAATGGAGCATATGCATAACGTCTTCCACATTTCGATGTTGAGAGATTACCTTCGGGATCCGTTTCATGTGATTGAGCCTACTCGAGTAGTGTTGAGTGATGACTACACTTACGAGGAACGGCCTATACAGATTGTAAACCGACGGATCAAGAAACTGAGAAACAAAGAGATCCCGCTAGTGAAAGTTGACTGGCAGAATCATGGTGGTGTGTATGCCACTTGGGAAAGGGAAGATGACATGGCGAAAAGATATCCTGATTTGTTCCCACTGAACCCTGTTTTCTTCCAGAATGAAGGTAACTCGAGTTTAGAGGACTAAACTCCTTATAAGGAGGGGAGACTGTAACAACCCTCGTACTGATTACCGATAAACCACTGAATTACGTACTGATTACTGCTAAACTGAACTGATAATGACTGATAATTGAATTAACTGAAGTACTGAATAAACTGATTGAAATCGAAACTGAAATTGAATAAGTTTATTTATTGAATTGCATATTGCATCTGTTTGATTGATTGATTGTCTGTTTGAATTCATATGTTTAAATTGCTAATTGAAGGCCTTATCGGCGGCCGAATTAGGAACCGTTTAGAGTTTTGGGATCAGTAGAATATTTGTGATTTAATGATGTATTTATCTGAAAATTGATTAGGAATGATTAAACTAGATTAAAATGAGCTAATTGCAAACTTAGGCTTATTTACCGAATTGCCATGTGAGTGGACTTTTGTTTATTCAATTATAATGAGCCTTATACATGTGAGACCAACATTTCTTCAGCCTATTCTTGTATCTAGCCGACCAAACAAGTGAGAAAGAGGGAGAGTAAGAGAATTGGCTTGGTCTTGTAGAATTAACTTGAGGAATGGCTAGAGAATTGCATAATTGAACTTGTTCTTCTTGAATTATAGTATAGGTACGAATTTCATCCTTTTGATTTCGATTTTAAGCTCCATCTTGCATGTATCATGGTTAGAGAGGAGTTGAGTCTTGAACTAGTTCATACACATTGAATTAGAACTCCATTGTTGCATGCATGTTTGAATTAATGAAGTTTGAGTTGAATTCATGGTAGATTGTACATGCATGCTCATGTTTATATCAAAGTCCATGTTTTCATTTGGTTTTCCAACTATTGAGCTCTCTAGAGCAAGAATTGAAGCTTGATTTTGGTTTAAAGTTCATGCATTGCATGTTTTGAGATTGTTCTTGAAATGGGTTTGAATGTTGGATTTTATTGACTCGCCTTTGGCCCTTGCATGTACAAATTGAGCTTTAAAACTTGTTGTACTATGAGTTTGAAATGTTTTCCAGAATTTGGGCCCAAGAGGTTGAGTTTTGGGTTGTTGAATACTTGGTTCGAACTTGGGAGACAAATCTGGAAATTCCAGATTTGGCTTCCTCGCTCGAGCGAAGGATTACCTCGCTCGAGCGAGCACCTTTATCCAGGGCTCCGCTCGAGCGAGCATCGAGCGACCATCGCGCGTAAAATTTCTGCATCCAGTACTTTTGCATTTTTCTTCAGCTCGCTCGAGCGAGCATCGAGCGAGAAAATCGAACAACCAGTACTTTTACTGTTCATCAGACCGCTCGAGCGAAGGATTGTTCGCTCGAGCGAAGCCTTTGATTTTTGGAAGCTCGCTCGAGCGAAGGAAGGCTCGCTCGAGCGAAGCCCTATTTTCAGCAACTTTTGAAAAATGCCTTCCAACTGTATTTTTGCATCCTCATCTCATCCTAGGCATTCTTAGGCCTAGTTTAAGGCATCTTAATGAGGATTTAGACGTAGAACCACACCGAGGAAATTTAGGGATTTAATTATCACCCTTCCCGACTGTGAAACTTAGTGTGTGTTCTATTTGTTAACTGTTTAGGGTTGGCTCTCGGGGACGCGCTCTAGCTGCTATAGCCCAATCTCTGTGAGTAACAATTGTGTAAAGATATGTTCAAAATGACTATCTTTTGAATACTGAACTGAATTGTTTACTGTACTGATATTATTTACTGAATGAATGTATGTCCTTTATTTCTGAACTGTACTGTGGCATCCTTAGCACTACTGTTACTGACTGTTACTGTTACAGAGATCTCTGTCGGTTCCCTTGTGGAACCATACTGTTTACTGAATGACTGGCCATCATTACTGTTCGGTCTTTTTGACCTACTGTTACTGTTATGCTAAAGGATGTACCGCATATGATTGTTTATTGTACTGAACAACTGTAATACTGATTAAAATGAACTGTTTTCACTACTGTAAGGACATTCATTCTAAACCTCTTTACGCTTTATGTTATTCACTGGGCTTTAGCTCACTGTTTATATATATATGTAGGTTCTCAGCAGCCAGACCAGAGCTAGGAGCGTGGGTTGGTCCCCAGTTTTGTCAAGCCAGCCTGTGTGCCTCACTGCGAGGTTCCGAGCCTGTTATGCTAAGGCTTAGGGGTGTTTTAGTACTTCCCCTTTTTTTGGTACTGTCTCACTGTTTTGTATTGACCGAACGGATTGTATAGACTGAATGTTTACCGTACTGTTATCGAGGGATTAAGTCCCCATGCTGGATGTTTGTGTATGATTGTACAGACCGTACTGTTTTGAACTGTATGAATGCATGAAAAATGTTTTTGGCATACAGATTTACATAGCTCAATGGACACTAGTTACTTATTGTATTGGCTTCCGCCAGGCCCTGTACTCTGTTTAACTGTATTACTGTTCAGCAGGCCTTTGGTAATCTCGGATTACTGGCCAGTTACGGTGCTAAACCCATAGGGTCGGGTTTGGGTCGTGACATATATCGACCGGTACAAATAATGTAAAGACCATCTCTCTATTTCTAACATAGGCATATTGAAATTGATAATCTATCTTTCATCTTGTGTTTTTGTATATGGTAAATTAAAATTTAATAATATTAGACATTATGAAACAAATATCATGAAAAGCCTTCGTGAAGATTTTTCACCCTATAATTAATTTATAATATTTTATTATATGTTATGGACCTTTGAATTAATTTTATGAAATTTTTTATAATATTTATTTCATAATACATATCATTACTCATTAATTCACCCAACAAAGCATTACTCAAAGTTACCCTACAACTTTTTTTTTATGAAAAGTTATTCAAAGTTTTTCTAGTTCTCCATCTTACAAAATACTAAAATGTGTCCCACTGAATCTATTGTCGAAAGTATTACATTTTTATTTAGAAAAAGGTTCATACATTCAATGTGAACTCATCTATTAGCAAATATATGATGAATATGTAATATTTAAATGAAATTGTACCTCTTGCTCCGCAGTTTTTTAAATAAACTTTGGAAATTTGTTTTTGGTTTTTAAAATTGCACTTGACACAATATCCGAAGCACATTAGAGTAAAATTTGGAGTTCGTCTAAAAATAAATAGAGTAGAAATAACATTTTCCTATTTCAATTGATAAAATTTAAGATCATATATTTATTTAGGACAAATTATACTAACAGTTCTTATAGTTTGGAATTCGTGTTATTTTGATGCTTACTTTTCAATTGTGACACATTTGACTCTGAATTTTAAATTTTATTTCAAATAAAGACAATTGAAGATACCATTACTCAATTTCAAGAGTAAAGTAGTTAATTTGATAAAATATAAATAATTAGACAAAAATAAATGTCAAAAATAAATTTTAAAATTTTTAAAAATAATTTCTATCCACCAAAGGTAAAATTATGTAAAATTGATAAATCTTTTAGACATTAATTAATTTATTTATTTTACCAAATTAATTTTTATTATGTGTTTGGATGATGATCATGTAATAGGTGATTGTTAGGTTTTTAATGTGTAATCGATATATTTAATATATGAAATGTTTTTAGTTTTAGATTTTTTGATTTAATGAATTGGTTTAACAATGATATCAAAGTTGTCGTTATATTTGATTTTGAAAAAAATAGAAACTAATTTAATGAAAATAAAACAATTACTTATTACATGATCATCATCCAAATACATAATAAAAATTAATTTGATAAAATAAACAAAAGTCTAAAAGATTTATCAATTTTGTATAATTTTATCTTTAATGTGTAGAAATAATTTTTAAAAATTCAAAAATATTTTTTTAACATTTATTTTTGTCAAATTAATTTATATTTTATTAAATTGATAACTTTGTCCTTGAAATTGAACAATGATTTCTTCAATTGTCCTTATTTAAAACAAAATTTAAAATTAAATGTATCATAATTAAAAAATCAGTATCTAAAATAACACAAAAACTAAATTATAACGATCATTAATATAATTCATCCATCTATTTATATTGCATGATTGTAATGTCTTAACCTTAATGATTAACTCTTGCATGACCAAAATATCAGATGTGAAATACGTAGATATTTTATGCCAATTCGTATAATGATGGCTCACAAGAAACTGACAAGGCTGAGATTTTTGAGGTCTAAATCGTATTTATTTATATTGTATGATTGTAATGTCTTAACCTTAATAATTAACTCTTGCATGACCAAAATATCAGATGTGAAATACGTAGATATTTTATGCCACTTCATATAATGATGGCTCACAAGAAACTGACAAGGCTGACATTTTTGAGGTCTAAGATAGAATCTTAAAATTAGGGCTCTTCATGTATAAATAATAATAAGAATATTTATTTAAATTTTTTATTTTAAAAGTATATAATGTAAACTCAAAATTAATATAATACAAATCATATTAATGAATGAGATCTATAAATATATATATATATATATATTTTTTTTTGATTGGTTAAGAGAAACATTTTTTAAAAATCAAATTTAAAATTCATCAAATTCAATGAGATCTATAAGTATAAAATATATATATATATATATATATTGATTTGGTCTTTAAGAGATAAACATTTTTTAAAAATCAAATTTAAAATTTATTAAATTTGAATTTGATGAAAATTTAACAAGATATTGAAGATAAAAAAAAAAATTCCCGTCAAATTTTATGAAAAGAAAAATTTGGGATATGATGAGAATTTTTAGAAAGATTTTCATGAAAATTTAATGAAAGAGTTGGAGTAATTCATATCAAATCAAGTTTTTTACTCAAATTTATAATCAAATTAAATTGGAAAACAAAAATAAAGAGTTGGAGATGTTCTAAATTTTTTTAATTTAGATTGTGAAATTATATGAGTTGTTTTGGACCTTTATTTTTAAACCTATTAACACCATAGAATTAAAATTATTCGACGCCCTTAAAATTTATCAAAATTTGAGGGTCCAAGACAGTCGCCTTGCTCGCCTTGGGCCAGGGCCGACTCCAGACGGTGAAGTAAAATGTAAAGATGAATAAAAAGAAATTATATGGATATTTTGTGCAATTTTTCTTTCCTCATATGTAATCAGAAAAATTATATGTAATTTATATTTTTTTTTTCATATGTAATGAAAATTTTATTATACTATAACTCACATTAATGAACAATTATTTTTAAATTATAAAAAAATACTTAGCACTTTACTAAAAATTAAATTATTGACGTGGTAAAACTTTCTTTCGGGAACAAAGTTTTTAATTAAAAAATCAAAAATTACAATAAATTGTTAAAAAAATATTTTTAAATTTTTATACATTTTATAATAAAAAAGGGGCAAATTACATATACCCCTCGAGGTTTAACAAAATTATAGATATTCCCCTAAGGTTTGAGAAATTACAGATACCTCCCTGAAGGTACTATTTGCATAATAAATTAGGAGGCAAATTGTTATAAAAATATAAACCTCAGGGGGCAATTTGTTATGAAAATATAAACCTCAGGGGGGTATCTGTAATTTTTGAAACTTCAAGGATATCTGTAATTTAACTAAATCTCGATAGAGGTATATGTAATTTGCCCTAAAAAAAATTTAAAAAATCAATTTTCAAATAAGTTTGAGTAAATTTTTATTAATAATTTTATTACAGTAAGAGCTAACATGTCGAAACATACCGCTTGAGCAATCCCCATCACTGCGAAGAGAGAGAGAGTCCCCGCCTTGACACCAATTGCCGGCGTAGTCCCACCACCACTCGCCACCGCATGCCGCCGAGTCGACTCTGCAACTTTAGTGATACACACCGTCATCGCCAAGCAAACCGCGAACAAAAGGTTACCGCAACCCCACAGCCTGTTCCCCCCTTGACTCCACGCACCACCAACATCACCACCAACGCCGCCACTCCCGCCACCCCCGCCATCAGCATCAGCCCCAACGACCCAGCTCTCACTCCGCTACTGTACAACTTCCCCCCGACCTTTCCACCGTACACCTCCCTCCCCACCCAATCAGTGTCGTACATTTTGAACCCAAACCATGCAGTCGAGTTCAGACCCATCGCCAACAATAGGTACCACATGGGTCTCGGATACTCCTTCAACGCACTCAATAATTCCCCGAAAAACCCACAAAATGGCACCGCTTTATCCTTCTTCTCCACCGAGAACCTCGAAATTGGATCCTCACCCACTGTGCTGAGTGCGAGTATGGTTAAAATGAGTAACAGAGTGATTGAGATTAAGAAACAGGTCTTGAGATTCGCACAGTAAACATTACAGGCCTGTGTTGAGGTGAAGGGGAGGAGGCGGTGGAGCTTCGAGTACGATCCGGCGGCGTAGCCGAGGACCTGGCCGACGGCGGTAAAGAAGGCGTAGAAGGCGCTGGCGTTTCGAGTTTTGCGCTGGTCGCCGTCGGTGAGGTCGGCGAGGAAGGCGCGGCAGGGGTCCATGAGGAGGTTGTTGCCGACGTCCAGGATCCAGAATCCGACCACGAAGATGGTGATGGCACGGGGCTTGGCGGCGCCGGAATCAAGCCGGTCGCCAGAGAGGTGGCCAAGGTCGGCGGCGAAGCCGATGAGGATGACGGCGACGGTGACGAGGGCGGCGCCGGTGGCGATGAAGGGGCGGCGGCGGCCGAAGCGAGAGGTGCAGCGGTCGCTGTAGAGGCCGGTGAGTGGTTGCACCACGAGGCCGGAGATGGGGCCGCAGAGCCATATGTAGGATGCCCATTTGTGTGGGATGCCTAGAAGCTGGACGTATGGTGTGAGGAGAGAGAATTGTAAAGCCCAACCGAACTGAACCCCGACGCCTATTGAGGCCACCACTACCACCTTCCACAGCGGCGTTTGATGCGGTGGTGGTGGTGGTGGTGGTAGTTGTTGGAGTTGGAGTTGGAGTTGGAGAGGCGAAGGGTGTTTACCATTTTCCATACTTGTTACTCTTTGTATACAACAAAACACTCTCAGCTCTAGTCTCTAAACCACACAGATCAGATAAGCCTCCGTGTTTTTGGATTGACTCTTATAAAAGATTTTGAAATATGGCAATGGGACAGTGATGGAATTAGGATCCTCTCACCTTGATCTTTCTCCTTAACTTCCTCCTTGCAGGGTTATTGAGCTTACTTTTGAGCCCAATTATGATCGGAACCGTTTACATTTTAAGATTTGTTGAGTATATTATATCTGTAAAAAATTAAGTTTATCGGATATCAGAAAGTATGTGTTAAGAAAACTGTTTATTAAATTTTTTTAAAAAATAGTTTGTACGTAGTTCGATAATCCGAACACGTAGTTTCTGATATTTGATCAACTTGATTTTTTATAGGTATGATATATTCAACAAAGAAAAGTTAGGGATCATGAAAAAAATTTCATGAAAATGATCATGAAATATTTATGATCCTTGGATTACCTTGATTAGTGTGTGGTGCTTTATTCTAAGTGTAATCTAAGGGTCACAAAGCTTTTTATGATTATTTTCATGAAAGGTTTTTCATGATACCTAGCATTGCTGTTGTCTAAATTTAGTTGTTGTGACGAGATCTATTCACTCCCATGTTACGGTGGAATTGTAACTCGATATTATCTGCTTCATTCGATCAAAGTTAAATTTGAATTGTCTGAATTATATATCAATTTCATTTAGTTTTCTTTCCCTAACTAAATTATTAATTTGTAAAATTAGATTTTATTTATATATTTTTTTAAATCATTAATAACATGAAAATAAATAATTTATATATTGTGAGATAGATGTTGTTTTTGTAGTTTTTATAATTTATGAGTGAGGATAAAAAAGATAAAATTTTATATTGTATTACTTATGTATATAATATATATTTAATATGATTTAATAATCTAAATTACTTTAATATCATCTAATAGCTAATAATTTATATGTATATTAAATGTTTTTTCATATATTTATATATATAATTCAAGTTTTGGATTGCTCGGATTGTTTATTGTCTTTATCTAAATCCGTCCAAATTTAATTCGAGCTTCTAAATTTTTTCCTTAGCCTGTATCGAATTTAAAAATACCTTGTCTACACCCTAAAAAAAATTCCAATCACTTGGGTTTAGCCCGTCCAAATTACACCCCTATCAAGCGATGAGGACTTAACCAAAGATGGACCTAGAGGAGGCAAGCAATGACGGAACTAGGAGATGATTATTGGGGGGGGGGGGGTCTATGGCCTCCCTGTTTTTGTGAAAATTATTATTTGCTATAGAACTTTAAATATATATAATGAGAAATGTCTCACACCTCTAATCCAAGAGCACTAATAGCTCTAATGTTGGTATGGGTCCCACATGATGGGATGTTTTGCTCGTGTTCCTCTTTTTCTTTTTTTTTTTGATTTTCCAGTTCATTAGAGCTGGCTTAGTGGTGCAAATTTAGTGGTACCAATCACTGCTGTATATATATATATATATATATCATTTTATACATAAAATGGTCCTCTAGTATAAAATATATATGTCATTATTCTTCTATCTTGAATTCTCTTGCTATTTTACACCAAAAAGGCTTCTTCATCATATTAAAAATTGCTTTTATGGCATTTAATTTATTTATATATATAACTTATATATCGTATTATACATGCATGTCTGTTTTGTATATATGGTGAAAAAAATTTGTTTTTCTTTTGACTCCTCCGGTAATAAAATTCTGGTTCCACCCCTGGGAATAAGAGGAGACGATCACCCCCATCCGATTTAAAAAAATCTCCATTATTATAGTAGTATTTATTATAATTATTTCTAAATTATTTTTCCCCCTCTAAATATTTTTCTTACAAATTTTAAATGGTCATCATTTGTCTGTTTTTTTTATATATATATAAATTTAAGTGGTTGTTTTTCTATATCTATAGAACATTAGATTAAATTATAAAACTAAAAAAAATAGACAAAATATAATAAAATTAATAATTTTTTATAATTACCATTAATACAAGCCTATTTCTAGATAATAGAATAAAGCATTAGCTAATTATTTGATTCTATTATAGATGCTGTTATTGACATAAGAGATAGTAAAACATAACTCAAGATATCTCACTTTGATAAATAGATTGTTTGTATAATTATTATCTTTCTCAATATAGATTAAAAAATATATATATACTTATTTATATATGTTTTTATCTTATTTTTTCTTTTTTAATAAAAAAATTGATATTACAATTGATATATTTTATTTAAAACTTTTGTTAATATGTATATTTTCGATCCGTGAAAATTTTGGGTCCGTGAAAATTTAAGGTAGATGCATTTGAAACACAAATTTCTGGGTTACCAATCATTGTAGTACACAACACCAAGTCCACACCCCAATCAACTCTTTCAGACCGAAGGATCCTCCTTACAAGTCAATGGAGGTGTTGTTTGTGGTGTCCCAGTCGACAAGTTATTGATTGGTCTCGCTCACCGTTCAGTGGTGCTATTATTATAATTAATAGAGACAATGATTAATAGAGAGGATGAGATTGATGAATTTACATTGAATAATTAAAAAATAAGAGAGAATATAATGAATTGTGATTGATAAAAAATATGATCACGTTATATTTTTGAACCAATCAATAATTTTTTGCCCCAGCTTGATTTTTCTCAAATTCTTTTCGATGATTTCAACCGTTTAAATTGTAGTTTATTAAGTAGATCATTAATGTAAAATATTAAATTGATTGAATATCTATAATTACGTAACAAGAACATATTTATTTTTTTTAACAATAAAAGGTTAATATAATCTTGATAATTTATTTAAAGTAATTAGAATATGATCATGAATTACAAATTTTTGATTAATTTAATTTTTTTATATAAATAATATATTCAATAAACTTTACAATATAAATAGTTTGAATTAATGTAAAGGACTTAAAAAAAAAAAAAAAAAGCTCGCACCGTGGCAAAGCAGGCTATCGTGGCCTTATCCAAAATCCTACATGCTCTATCTAACTTTACATCTTAAAACACTTATAATTAAAGTCTTGTCCTTATATTTTTAAAAATAATCTATTCATTTTTTTTAAGAAACACGGTAAATTGATAGGGTGTTTGCAATGTTATAAAAAAGTTAAATCTTTTTTTCAATTTTTTATTTTTAGGATTTTTTTAAAATTATGTTAAATTTTTTTTACTTTTCCTATTTGTCTTGCATAGAGGAAAATCTGAAAAGTAAAAAATTTTGAGAAAATCCAAAATAAGCTAAAAGTTCTATTATATTTTACTTATTTTTGTCTTTTTTGAATTTCATTAAAATTTTTTTAATTTTTCAGTTTGTCTCATCGAGTCGAATTTGTTTTTTAGAGAATTTTTTTAAAAAAATCGTTAAAACCAAAATAAGCCCAAAACAAAACCAAAAAAAAAAAAATACACACCAAATAAGCAAACTCCAACAAGCCATTAGTCTTGCCTTGGATACATAAAAAAATAAGCAACTTATTGACTTATTAGTTTATTTAAATCACACCACCCTTTTATTTTTTACATATCTTCTTATGATAAGTAAAAAAATTAAAAAGTAAGTCACGTTCAAAATAATAACTTCCAGTGACAAGCAAGCCGCCCCTGACTTGTTGAGACAACTCACAAATCAAAATGTGACCGATGGTAACTGATTTTGTTAAAAAATTATTTCGTGATTCAGGATGATTATATTTTTAGTTAATCACAAATCACTATATTTTTTATTATTTTTCAATCACTCAACGCAAATTTTAAATTATACTTTCTCTATCGCAACACACTTCAAACACCATACCATTGCCATCTCTAAGCATAGCTTTTTTTCACCTCTGAAGTAAATTGCAGGCCTCCAAGATGTTTTATAGCAATGTAGTGGACACCATCACACTTCATTGCTTTTTCAATCATAGGAATGTTATTGAATCGATGGAAAAATAGGTGGAGCAAGAAAGCAGAAAGTAGAAACAACCTTTCCTTGTGTGATTACTTAATTCATTTTAATTTATTTTTTAATTTTTTATGAAAAATCATATAAAAAATAAATAGAGTAATGTAATAATTTGATTTGATTTTTGATTATTTTAAAAGTCACCCCCCAAACAACTTTGCCATCCATTTTTTTTAAGACAAACATGATCAAATGAAAAAGTTACGATAATCAAATTAACTTAATTTTTTATATTAATAATATACAATACAATGAAAATCCTAAGTTTTCTCAAATTTAAATTAAAATATATGAGAAATGAAACACTATTCTGAACTCTCATGGTACACCAACAATCACTAGCCACCAAAGTTAGAAAAAATATTCATAAAGCTACTACAAATGCAAATAATTGCACAATTAACAGAAAGCATATTTTAGGCTCCATTTCAGTGGGAAGCTGCAGCAGTAGTGATCTTTAATCCGATGGATAATAGATGTGATTAATTTGATTAAATTAATTAAATTATTGATATAATTTCATATGAAATGTATGTTTTTTCATTAATAAATCTTCTTTTTGCTAATAAATTTTTTGTGTGATTAAATTAACATAATATTAAAAAAATAAAACACAAAATTGATATAATTAAAACTACAATAACTTAATTAACATGAGGAGCAAATTACACAAGCACGAGTTTAAATTGTAAACAGAATTTAACTACTAAACTTTTATACAGATTAATATGACCCTATACTATATACATATATTAAAATTCTATTTGTAAGCCATTTTTCAGACTCAAAATTAATCGAAAAATATTTCAATGGGAAGGTGCAGAAATAGTTATCTTTAAAACAGAGGATGATGATGGATCGTGATCAGTTCGCGGTGGCGATGGGAACAAGGCAAGCAAGAACACACCGTTCGCCGCCGCTGCGATAGCTCCGACCACAAATGCCGGCAAGTTACCGCCGCCGAAGAGCTGATCCCATGGTCCGCTTGTAAGTGAAACCACCAGCTGTTTCAGCATTAGGTAGCCAAGATTAGTTTTTGTTGACAGGGAGCTAGGCCGGCCCTGCGCATAGGCCTATCAGGCCATGGCCTAGGGCCCTTAAAATAGATCTAAAAAAGAGATCCCTTTCTATTATAATTTAGTGCAATATATTAGGTAGGTTTTAAATCCAAAAAAAATTAAAGAAGACCCAAACTAACTTAAAATAAATTGACCCATTCAAAAATTGAGAGGCTCATTCAAAAAAAATTAGCATTGTTATCTATTGACTATAGACCCAAAAAAGGGCCCCCCTCCTATTATAGTTTAGTATAATATATTAGGTATGTTTTAAGTCAAAAAAAAAGAAAAAGAAAAGGAAGGCCAAACTAATTTAAAATAAATTGGCTCATTAAAAAAATTAAAAGGCCCATTTAAAATAATTAGCATTGTTATCCATTGAAAATGATTTTGCAAAAAAATTAGATTATGCAAGTATGATTGATTTATTTGCTTCTAAAAATGTAAGAAGAGTGAGAATTAAATGATACTTATTAGTTGTTGTAATGTAATGCTAAGTATTTTTTCTGATTTTTACACAAATCTTTTGTCATTTACACAAATCTTTTGTCATTTACCTTCAATTTTTTTTTTTAATTTCAATGAAAAAAAAATGTGAAGAGCCCCAAAAATTTATCAATTAATTATCGGTTTTGGGCCCCAGAAATCTAAGGACCGGGCCTGCCGGGAGCCCTAAGGTTGGGTCTATTTATGATCCGATCCTACAAGTCAACTCGAGAAGTAGGGATGTAATCGGTTCGGGACGGTCGGTGTTTAAGTGAAATTTTGCACCGAACCGATAATATCGGTTTTATTATATTGAAAACCAATACAGACCAAATTTTTTATCAAACCGCACCAAACCGCACCGATTCAATCGATTCGGTTCCATGCGGTTTAATCGGTTTAAATGCTTTCAAAATTAAGTCATTTCTTAAATTTATAGTATAATAAATAATTATATAAAAATATTAAATTAGCCATTTGTACACAATTTTAATCATATCTAATCTAACCATTCACAAAAATACAAATAAAAAATTAATAAATACTAAGGCTTGAAGCTTTTAGTGAATTAGAATTAGAAACAAAATATAATTTCAGAATCAAAGTCTTGACATCAAAACAAAACCAAAACTTAAAACAATCATCCAATAAGTCTAAACCACAAGTCTATCAAATAGAGTCAAAATATTCATTATATATTTAATATATATTATATGTAAATATATTCGGTCGGTTTCGGTGCAAATCGGTGTATAGTATACCAAAACCGGCACCGAACCGAAAACTAAAAAAAATTAATTTCTAAAACCGAACAGACCGATTCATATTAAAACACCGACCAAATATGACCGGTTCGATCCGGTTCGATCGGTTTAGTCGGTTTTTTCGATTTTTCTTACATCCCTATTGGGAAGGATGTTGAGGAATTCACCCCTCACTCCCCAATTTCAGTCAAAGGCTATAAGGAGGTTGGTATAGGTTTCGAACTTGAGACCTTTGAACACTCAAACTGTTACCTTACCAACTCATTCAATCATTGATTTACTAAGATTAGTTTAGTGCCCATTGAACAAGTTACCTCAGCTACAAGTCATATATATCATATCCATGCAAATAATATTAGTAAGTGGTCGAAATTTTTTAAAAAACAATATGACATTTATTTTATGAGGACTTGACCAGAAATTCCACTGAAAACAAAATAACCAAGCATTCACATCATCAAAATAAAATAAAATAAATATTAAAAAAAGAGAGAGGATAACGCTTGCTGTTTTGGTTGGAAAGAAAAATAGAAAAAATAAAAAAGAAGGAAAGCATGAATATAAAGTGGTATTTGGATCAATGATTTGAGAAGGTATTTTGAGGGAGGGAAAGGAAAAAGAAAGAAAAATTAATAAATAAAAGTTAATTTTTTTAATTTTTCCTTTTTCTCCAAAAATTTTCTTTTAAAGTTTTATCCAAACACAGCATAAATGTATTCATAAAATATATGATTTTTTTTTTCAAGTTAGTTTTAGTCCTAAAGAGCCTCTACCTAGGATTTCCATTACAAATCTCAAAATGCTTAAATATACCATTTTTCTTCATTTTTTAAATAAAAAATATATATAACATAAAATTGATTTTTTACCCGAAATGATTACAGAAAGAGTGGAGTTAAAGCAACTCCGATAATCATTTTCACAGTGATACTGTCAAGGGGATTTTTAGGGAATGTTTGGGCCTCGAATGGTTGAGATCGAACGCTTTGAATTCTTTTTATTATTATTAGGGTAAATTACACAAATAGTCCCTATAATTTGAGGCTTGTGTCACTTTGATCCCTGACTTTTCAATTGTGACACATTTGATCCTGAATTTTGAATCTTGTTCCAAATAAGGACAATTGAATATATAATTAGATTTTTCAAGGGTAAAATTGTCAATTTGATAAAATATAAACTAATTTGACAAAAATAAATGTCAAACAAATATTTTTGAATTTTTAAAAATTATTTCTACCTACTAAAAATAAAATTAGGTAAAATTGATAAATCTTTTAGACATTTATTTATTTATTTATACCAAATTAATTTTTATTATGTGTTTAGATGATGATCATGTAAAATTAATTTTAAAAAATTAATCATGTAATTTTTATTAATTTTACATAATTTTATCATTGGTGGATAAAAATAATTTTAAAAAAATTAAAAATATTTTTTTGACATTTATTTTTACCAAATTAGTTTATATTTTATCAAATTGACGATTTTACCCTTGAAAAATCTAATAATATTTTCAATTGTCGTTATTTGGAACAAGATTCAAAATTTAGGGTCAAATGTGTCACAATTGAAAAGTCAGGGACTAAAGTGACACAAGTCCCAAACTATAGGGACTATTAGTGTAATTAACCCTTATTATTATTATTATTATTATTTGTTGGACTGTATTGGTTTGGTTGTTGTTGTTGTTGTTTTTTTTTTTTTTTTTTTAGAGGTGATTATGCGCTAAAAAATTAGACATCTTGCACCCACTCAACCTGTGTAATTTGATAAGGTGAGTGAGTTGGGTTGGACTAGTTGAATGATAAAATTGACTAATCAGTTAGGAATAAAAATATAGCAGAGACTCGTACAAAATTATATAAAATTAATAAATTTTAACCAACAGCTTAACTGATCAATCAATTTTATCACCTAACCAATCTAACTTAGGCTGAGTTGGTGCAAGATGTCCAACCTTCCCAAAAAAAAGCAACCAAACCAACACAGCCCAACAAAGAAATAAAAAAAAAAAAAGAAAAAAAAAAAAAGCACAACCCAACAAATAAATAAATAAATAAGAGGAAAAGAGAGAAATTGTTGAGGCATTCGAGCCTTGAAAATTCAAGGCCCTTAGCACTGTCGGGAATTTTAATATACAAACTTTTAAAATGATGTATTATATATAATTTTAGTTATGACAAACTTCTGAGATCTTTAGTTATGTCTCATGTTGTATTTAGTTATGATTTTTTTTTTTTAATTATGACTCAGAAAATATGAAATTACGTTATTTTTTCCTTTAATTATAAGATATATATGATATATAATCTTCAAAAAAGCATATACCATAGTGTTTTCTTAATATCAAAGTTATAATTTGACGTGCTACGAGATTCACTCCTATATATTTTGACAATATTATTTATTGGTGCAAATATCATTTTGCTTCCAATGCCAGGTTGTGAAAAAGAAAATTTTATAACAAATTTGGAAAGTTTTACTCCTACATTATAAAAATAATCTCATTCTCTGATGACTGAGATGTCAGTGGTGAGATAGATACTCAAACTCAAAAGTATAAATTATTAATGTTATGCTATAAATATTATGATATTATTATGAGTGATGTCATAAATATTACGAATTATTTTGATGGATCAATAGTATTCAATAATAAATATTGTGAATTTTTTGTGAGAAGAAAATGTAATCAATCATTACAAAAATGTTTTGATTATGTCATGTATATTGTGAGAGGGTACATATTATATCTCATTTTTAAGGGATTGCGCATCACAATTATCGGTTAAATTTTATATTAAATTTGATACAAATTTCATAATATTATTTTTTTTAAAAGTCGCAAAAAATATTTATTATTGAATACTATTATTGGACACTAACATTGTAGCAGTCTGCCAAAGTTGCGCTTACATCAGAAGAAGATGATTGGTTACATGTATCTTCCTCCCTTGGAAGATGTTTATGGATAAGAAATTGTTCAAATTACAAATAAAAAATATAATTTATCATAAATTTTTATCTTTAAAATTACTCTAAAAATGAAGTATAAAGTATATATTTAAAATTAAAAAGTGTGAGCTATATTTAAAATGATAACCATATTTTTTTAAGTAGGAAATTCTAAAAATAAATTACAAATAAGTGATCATTTTTATCAATATTAATAATGAAAATTTTATACTTTTTAATGTCTTTGTAATATTTGCTTGAAGGTAATTCTCCTTTTTTTTAAAAATATATTTTTTGTAATAACTACCATTGGTCACACTTGAGATGAGCCTTGTAGATAAAACTGTTTGGTCTTTTCCAATAATTACAACATACTCCCAACTCAAGTGGTTTGCAACTGTTTTAAAACGAATAAAGTTAGCAATCATAAAAAAAAAAATATCAATATCATGACAATGATAATGAAATATTTTTTATCTTTGAATTAGTTATATATAATAAAACATCACACACTAATTAAAAAATAAAAAATCTTCATGATGCATTTTATGATATTTTTTTTATAATTCCTAATATTTTTCTTTAAAATTGTGGAACAGAAAAAAAAAAAAAAAAAAATTACATAAACATGAAAGGTTGCAAGTCACCTTTGCACCTGCTCCCCATAACATTTTATTTGTACCCCCATCACAAAATTAATTACATCTTATATATATTTTTAATTTTTTTTCCCAGTCCTACTGTGATGTAAGTGGTCTTTTCTATATGCACTCTCTAACATGTGCCCCTAGCAGTTTTGAAAACCCACGTAAAAATGTGGACAGAGGGATGCTGCAGCCGTGCTGTGAGGTAATGGAAAGTGTTATAGATTCTAAATTTTTATTAAATAAATAATTAAATGTCTTATATGGATGTGAGATTCACAAAATTATAAACCTCACACTCATGTGAAATATTTGATCATTTGCTTGGTAGAAAATTTGACATCCCTAGTATTATTCTTGGTAATTTACAAGTTTTTTTTTATTATCTATTTTAATAATACGATTCGTTTATATTATAAAATTTATTAAATATATCATTAATAAAAAAAATTAAAAATTAAATATTTATAATCTCATAAATAATATGCTCAACAATAATTTGAATTATAAAAAAAAAAAAAAACTCAGAACAAAAGCCCACAGAGGGCATAGCAGAAGGAAGGAACCTAACTCCCATGCGGTACATGAAGTTAAATCATAATCAAATGTCCTTTTATGAGGTAATATAACTTTGTTTGATTTATTTTTAAATCTTATGCAAATTAATAAAAAAAAAATTGAAAAAATTATTAGAAAGTTTCATGTAGGAATCAGTTATTTCAATAAGTCCTATGGATTTTCTAATACACTGATAGATCTTGTTTGTTTTGACAACTTTACCGTGAAATCCTAATTTTAGATGATTTGGTGAACGTTTCTACTCTTCCTCATTCGGGAACGCCATCTTAGGAAAGTTTGATCTAAGTTTTGGATCACGTTTCCATCACTCCAATGTAACACCTAAACATAGCACTCCAAAAATGTAACATTTCATTATAACACACAAAAAAATTTCTTAATATACTTTTTCTAAACATAACACTAAAAAAAATATAAAAAAAATTTCTTAGTATATTTTCCCAAACGTAACACTCCAATATAACACAAAAAAAAACTCCTTAGTGTACTTTTCCCAATCGTAACAATCCAATGTAACACACTAAAAAATTTCTTAATGTACTTTTTCCAAACGTAACACTCCAGCAAATAGTAACAATTGAGGTGATTATAATGACAAATAAGTTATTACACATCCAAAAAGACAATGGATTATAAAAAAATAAATTATGAAACTAACTGAAACATAATTCCAACATATAGGATTTATCGATAACTCTCCCAAAAACATTTGGGTGGCTATACTATGCTCAAGTAAAAATATGTGTTTCGTAATGAATAATAATTTCATTCGTAATGTATTTTTTATTATTTTTTAGTAAATTAAATGTGACAATGAATATATTAATGAAATGAACATTTCAATTCACTTTCATTTGACTTTAGTGAATCGAGCATTATCTTAGGTTTAATTTTATGTCACGGGTTTAAGAAGCAAAGGTATATATGAAGAGTAAATCTAAATACACAGATAATTTTTACATAATAAATAACGATGTAAGACAAATAGTGATGCCATACTGTAATAACCCCGGCCCTGATTAACGCTAATTAGAACTTAATTATGCCTAATAATAATTAAGAGGAAATCTGGAATTAATTTGCGTGTGCATTGCTTGAATTATGTGTTCTTATCTGTTCGGTGTCGGAATATCTGTTCGTATTTTAAACTTTAAACTGCAATTGGAAGCCTTATCGGCGCCTGATTCCGAAATTGATTAGTGTTTTGGACTAGTTAGATTTTATGTGACTAGGTAGATTTTATGTGATTTTATGGTAGGTTCAATTAAAATTCGATTTGGAATGTTTAAATCTGATTAAATAACATTTTAATAATAAACCTAGGTATTTACCCTTTTGCCATTGTGAGTGGGCTCCCTTGTTTCATCTTGTGAGAGGTGTCATTACACCATTTTATCATTTTTGGCTGAGGAAAAAACGTAGGCAAGGGAGAGATAGGAGAAAACTTGGTTTCATCAAGGAATTGCTTAGAAATTAGGAAGATTGAAGGAGCTTTGCATATTCAACCTCATACATCTTGCATTCAAGGTCTAAGGTAGTGAATTCCTCTCCTTAATGTTGATCTTGAGTTGTGTCTTGCATAATCCATGTTCATTTTGAAGCTTTGAACCAAGTTATGGATTAATATGTTGAGTTAGAATTTAGTTCATACATGCATGCACTTGTTCTTAGATGTTGGAGTTGTTTTCTATGAAAACTTACATGCATGTCCATTTCCTAAGTATCATCCATGTATTCATCATGTTTTTCCACCAAATTGACCATTTGATCATGGTTTGGAGCTTTGAAATTCATTTGAGTTCATGCATGTTTGATTAACCCATGTTCTTGAAGATTTTTGGAAATGGTGCTCAAATTGACTCACTCTTGGCCCTTGATTTTCCAAATTGGCTTTTGAAACTTCATATACTTTGAGTTTAAAGTGTTTTTCCAGAATTTGGGCCCAAGAGGTTGAGTTTTGGGTTGGAGAATGCTTGGTTCGAACTTGGGAGGCAAATCTGGAAATTCCAGAATTTGGCTTCCTCGCTCGAGCGAAGGATTCCTCGCTCGAGCGACCATCGTTTGTTCAGAGCTCCGCTCGAGCGAAGAAATGGTGGCTCGAGCGTAAATTTCAAGCTCTCAGAATCTTGGTGCGCGCAGGCGTACGCTCGAGCGAAGAGACCTACGCTCGAGCGAAGAGCTGTGTCTCACGCTCGAGCGAGCATCGAGCGGAAAAAATCAACAACCAGTACTTTTTCATCTTTGCAGATCGCTCGAGCGAAGGAGCTCTCGCTCGAGCGAACCCTTTGATTTTGCAAGCTCGCTCGAGCGAAAGAAGGCTCGCTCGAGCGAGACCCCTGTTTTCAGCAACTCTTGAAAAATGTTTTCTAAGGCATTTAGGCATCCACATTCCATCCTAGGCATCCCTAGGCCATATTTAAGGCTCCCCAATAAGGATAAGGGGTTAGGTACACACTTAGAATCATTGGTGTGAGTTTTGTACATTTAGAAATGCGTATTTCAAGGGTGTATCCGTTATGTGTTATGTAGGTCGTGTGCCGCATTCTGTTTGACCTTTTGGCTCCACCTATCGGTTTCAACGCCCACTGTGAGTAATAACATTGTAAAGATATGTTCAACTGTACTTATTTTCTGTGTGATGAAAATGAGATCTGTTTTCTGAAATGATATGTTATGTACAATGAATGATTGTCCAATTTTTGACATGTATCCGTGACATCCTTAGTACCATGTGAGATTTACAGCCTTGACCCGGTATCGGAGGTTCCTTATGGAACTTTACGCTTTATGCGTCCTGTGATGTTACGCTTTATGCGTCTTGTTATGTGAATTTGTGCACTGATGCCCGTACCGGAGGCCCGCCATGGGGGCTTAGCTGTTTTGTTACCCGGATCCGGAGGCTCCTTCACCGGAGCTAAGGAGGTTATTCATAACCTTACGCATTGCGCGTTTAGTTAAGCTAATGGATGTATCACGTAAATGAAACTATGACTTATGATTTCTGTCTATCTATGATCCGATCAAGTATGAAATTGAAAAGCTGAATTATGATTTCGATCTGATCAAGTATGATTTTGATACAATGTGAATTGACTTCTGAAATCTGTGTGGACTCATTCATTGAAACCCCTTTACTCTGTTTATTATTCACTGGGCTTTCGCTCACAGTTTACTATATATATGTAGGTGAGCCGGCACATGACCAGGGCCAGAGTTGAGGGCCTCCTGTTCCCTTTTTGTCAGCCAGCTATTGTGCCTCCCGAGGAGGTTCCGGTCAAAGTCTAGCGCTGTGGCTGTTTTGTTTCATGCTAGTCAATGTTTATGTTTGTGTCTTGTAATGTTGGATCTTGGGTTACACTTTATGTAAATACTTTGTACATATTTAACGTATCTGACTAGCATGTTTATGTATATAAATAAGTTTTGAAATTTTTGTCCCATGTACGTCATCACAGCTCATTGGACCTTGTTTACTTTATATATTTGCTTCCGCTAGCCCCTTATATTTTGTTAATCCGTTCAGAGGCCGTAGGTAATCCCCGGATTACTGGCCGGTTACGGTGCCAAACCTATAGAGGCGGGTTTGGGATCGTGACAGAGTGGTATCAGAGCATGAGTTATACCACACACACAGGTCCTTATGAGCTTAGGATGTCCTAGTAAGAGTTAGGGGCATTCCATTTGCATGTGTGAGTGTGTGGTAAAACAACTGAATATCAACATTGTAGTACTTTTGATTAAATGAATTGAAGGAAATGAATAAAATTATACCTATGCTTAATATCCTTTGATGTCTGTATAGTAAAATGGAGAACTCAAGGGGAAGTGGTGAAAGTGAATCATCAGAGGCTCGCATGAGCCGAATAGAACAGATGTTAGCAGCATTGACTGAGACCTTAACACAGCAGCTAAGACAACAACCTTTACCCCCTCCGCCTCCACCGGTACAAGCTGAGGTAGATAACAATGACATTATCAATCTGACACAGAAATTCCTAAAAATGAAACCGCCAATGTTCTACGGTGGAATTGAACCTTTGAAAGCTGAGACATGGCTGCTTGAAATGGAGAAATTATATGAAGTGTTCCCTTGTTCTGAAACTCAGAAGGTCCTGTTAGCTACCTACACTCTGAAAGACGAAGCCCGCAGGTGGTGGCTGTTAATCCGAAACAACAATGAGAATATAACATGGGCACAGTTTAATGCCATCTTCTACGATAAGTATTTTCCCCAATGTTTCAGGGATCGAAAAGTGTCAGAATTCCAGGAGCTCAAACAAGGAAGAATGGCCGTGGCAGAATACGAAGCTAAGTTTACCGAATTAGCACGATTTGCTCCACACATGGTGGACACAGATTACAAGAAAGCCCGAAAGTTTAAAGGGGGATTGAATCTTGATGTGTTTGATCGAGTAGGCATCTTGAAATTGCCTACATATGTGGAAGTCTTAGACAGAGCCCTAATGGCAGAGGCTACTCTAGCTGCCATGAGACAAAGCAAAGCCCCAGCACCTACAGCAAGAGTGGAGAGGAAAAAGATCTGGGTTTGGTTTTAAGAAAGGCCGGTCCTTTAACTATAAGAAGCAAAACACAGGGACTTGGAGCAACTCAAGCCAGAGTAGTAGGCCTCCTCCAGTTTGTTCTGGCTGTGGTAATAGGCACAAGGGTGTATGTTACCGAGCGTCCGGTGCTTGTTTCCGATGTGGCCAGCCGGGCCATATGATGAGAGATTGTCCGCTTGGGTCTGAAACTACCAGCCGACCTACAGCAAGTTCAGCGGGATCCGCTTCTGTGGCCAAAACCAACGTCAAAGCCAATGCAGACAAGGAACCTTTGAGACAAGGCCGAGTGTTTGCCTTAGTGCCGGGTGACGTACCGAACACCTATACTGTGGTGTCAGGTACACTTTCTGTATGTTCTCAAAATGCATGTGTATTGATAGATTCTGGCTCCACGCATTCTTTTGTGTCACATGCTTTTTCTCGAAAATTGACTAGGCCACTAGAACATATGACATGTGTATTGTCTGTATCCACACCTTCCGGGGATTCTATGATGTGCACTCATGTTTATCCGGCTTGTGATGTTGTGGTTGGTGATATGATATTGTATGTGGATTTATTACCTTTGGACATTCATCATTTTGACTGTATTTTGGGGATGGATTGGTTGACTAAATACTGCGCTACCATTGATTGTGCAAACAAAACTGTTGTGTTTAGACCGCCGGGTATGCCTGAATTTACCTTTAGAGGGAATGGGGTAGTTCCTCCCCCATACTTAATTTCGGCTATGAAAGCCGTAAAACTACTTAGGAAGGGATGTAGGGGTTATTTGTGTTGCATACTGACTACATCATCTGACGGTCTCACTGTAGAAACAATCCCTATTGTCTGTGACTTTCCTGATGTGTTTCCGACTGATCTACCGGGGGACTTAGTAGACAGAGAAATTGAATTTACTGTTGAGGTGTTACCGGGGACACAACCTATTTCCAAGACTCCCTATAGAATGTCTATCTCTGAATTGAAAGAGTTGAAAACCCAACTTCAGGAGCTGTTAGACAAGAACTTTATCCGTCCGAGTACTTCACCTTGGGGTGCTCCAGTGTTATTTTTCAAAAAGAATGATGGATCTTTGAGATTGTGTATCGACTATCGGGAATTGAACAAAGTGACTATCAAAAACAAATATCCTTTGCCCCGAATAGATGACTTATTTGACCAACTTCAGGGTGCCCAAGTGTTTTCGAAGATTGACCTCAGGTCTGGGTATCATCAGTTAAAGGTTAGAGCCGAAGATATAGAGAAGACTGCATTCCGAACTAGATATGGACATTATGAATTCTTAGTAATGCCGTTTGGGATGACCAATGCACCTGCTGCTTTCATGGATCTTATGAATAGAGTGTTTAAATCATATCTGGATGATTTTATTGTTGTATTTATTGATGATATTCTGATATATTCTAAAGACAGGAAAGAACATGAAAAGCATTTGAGAACCGCCTTGCAGATATTGAGAGAAAAGAAGTTGTATGCTAAATTGTCTAAGTGCGAATTCTAGCTGGACAGTGTGGCATTTCTGGGCCATGTGATTGACAAAAATGGTGTTTCTGTGGACCCTCAGAAAATTGAAGCTGTTGTGGATTGGCCGAGGCCTACAAATGTGACAGAAATACGAAGCTTTTTGGGACTTGCAGGCTACTACCGGAGATTTGTGAAAGACTTCTCAAAGCTTGCCTTGCCATTAACTCAGTTAACTCAGAAAAACATGCCATTCGACTGGAATGATCAAAGAGAGGCAGCTTTCCAAGAGTTGAAAACCAGGTTAGTGACTGCACCAATCTTAACTTTGCCAAACGGTACTGATGGGTTTCAAGTGTACAGTGATGCTTCATATAAAGGCTTAGGGTGTGTACTGATGCAAAATGGAAAGGTGATTGCCTATGCCTCCAGACAACTGCGACCTCATGAAAAGAATTATCCAACGCATGACCTTGAATTGGCAGCCGTGGTGTTTGCTTTGAAAATATGGCGTCATTACTTGTATGGGGTGACTTGCGAAGTGTACACCGACCATAAAAGCTTGAAGTATTTCTTCACTCAAAAGGAATTGAATATGAGACAGAGACGCTGGTTAGAACTAATCAAGGATTATGACTTGCAAATCTTGTACCATCCGGGGAAGGCTAATACTGTGGCGGATGCCTTGAGCCGAAAATCTGGTGCAACTGTGTCGTGTTCGTTATCTAGCCGAAAAGAGTTGTCAACTGGCTATGAACAAGATGGACTGATATCTGCTATCTCTGCTCAACCCGTTATTCTTGATGAGATTAAACAGAAACAATGTGAAGATGAACACTTGAAAAAGATTATAGAGGAGTTTGATTCGAAACCGAGGCCCGAATTTGTGTTTGAAAATGGTGTGCTGAAATTTCAGAACCGTCTTTGTGTGCCTGATTGCTATGACTTGAGGAAACGTGTTATGACTGAAGCTCACAGTAGTAAATTTGCTATGCATCCGGGGAACACGAAGATGTACCACAATTTGAAACAGAATTTTTGGTGGCCTGGAATGAAGAGGAGTATTGCAGACTTTGTAGCTAGATGTCTACACTGCCAACAGGTTAAAGCTGAACATCAACGACCTGCCGGTTTGCTACAACCACTCCCAATACCAGAATGGAAATGGGAGCACATCACCATGGATTTCATAGTGGGATTGCCTCGTTCTTCTCGAGGTATGGACTCTATTTGGGTTATAGTTGACCGCTTAACTAAGTCTGCACATTTTCTGCCTGTCAAAACTATTTATAATGCTGATAAATTGGCCAACATCTATATGACTGAAATTGTGAGATTGCATGGAGTGCCAGTGTCTATTGTATCTGACAGGGATTCAAAGTTTGTATCAAGATTTTGGCAGAGTCTGCAATAAGCTTTGGGAACAGAATTGAGACTGAGCAGTGCTTACCACCCACAGACCGATGGCCAAACTGAACGAACAAACCAAACTCTGGAGGATATGCTCAGAATGTGTGTGTTAGACTTCCAGGGAAATTGGGAAACCTACTTGCCATTAGCCGAGTTTGTATACAACAACAATTACCACTCAAGTATTGGGATGGCTCCTTACGAAGCTTTGTATGGAAGAAAGTGTAGATCTCCAATATGTTGGGCTGAAGTAGGTGACAGACCTTTGTTGGGACCAGAACTTGTGCAAGAAACGACCGAGAAGGTAAAACTGATACAGCAACGTTTGAAAACTGCACAAAGTAGGCAGAAAAGCTATGCTGATGTTCGAAGAAAAGAAAGGGAATACGAAGTGGGGGACCATGTGTTCATCAAAGTGACCCCGATGAAGGGTCAAACCCGATTTGGTGTTAAAGGAAAATTGGCTCCGAGGTATGTTGGACCTTATGAAGTTCTCGAAAAGATCAATCCGGTGTCCTACCGAATAGCCTTACCTCCAGTGATGGAACATATGCACAATGTCTTTCATGTATCGATGCTTCGGGAATATTTGAGAGATCCACTCCATGTCATCGAGCCGACACATGTACTTCTGAAAGATGATTACACCTACGAAGAAAGGCCTATCCAGATTGTGAATCGAAGGGTTAAAAGGTTGAGGAACAAAACAATACCGTTGGTTAAGGTGGACTGGCAAAATCATGGAGGGACCTACGCAACTTGGGAAACCGAGGAAGACATGAAGAATAGATATCCGGAATTGTTCCCTTTAGACCCAAGGTTGACTCCGAATGAAGGTAACTTGAGTTTGGGGACCAAACTCTTTTAAGGGGGAAGACTGTAATAACCCCGACCCTGATTAACGCTAATTAGAACTTAATTATGCCTAATAATAATTAAGAGGAAATCTGGAATTAATTTGCGTGTGCATTGCTTGAATTATGTGTTCTTATCTGTTCGGTGTCGGAATATCTGTTCGTATTTTAAACTTTAAACTGCAATTGGAATCCTTATCGGCGCCTGATTCCGAAATTGATTAGTGTTTTGGACTAGTTAGATTTTATGTGATTTTATGGTAGGTTCAATTAAAATTCGATTTGGAATGTTTAAATCTGATTAAATAACATTTTAATAATAAACTTAGGTATTTACCCTTTTGCCATTGTGAGTGGGCTCCCTTGTTTCATCTTGTGAGAGGTGTCATTACACCATTTCATCATTTTTGGTTGAGGAAAAAACGTAGGCAAGGGAGAGATAGGAGAAAACTTGGTTTCATCAAGGAATTGCTTGGAAATTAGGAAGATTGAAGGAGCCTTGCATATTCAACCTCATACATCTTGCATTCAAGGTCTAAGGTAGTGAATTCCTCTCCTTAATGTTGATCTTGAGTTGTATCTTGCATAATCCATGTTCATTTTGAAGCTTTGAACCAAGTTATGGATTAATATGTTGAGTTAGAACTTAGTTTATACATGCATGCACTTGTTCTTAGATGTTGGAGTTGTTTTCCATGAAAACTTATATGCATGTCCATTTCCTAAGTATCATCCATGTATTCATCATGTTTTTCCACCAAATTGACCATTTGATCATGGTTTGGAGCTTTGAAATTCATTTGAGTTCATGCATGTTTGATTAACCCATGTTCTTGAAGATTTTTGGAAATGGTGCTCAAATTGACTCACTCTTGGCCCTTGATTTTCCAAATTGGCTTTTGAAACTTCATATACTTTGAGTTTAAAGTGTTTTTCCAGAATTTGGGCCCAAGAGGTTGAGTTTTGGGTTGGAGAATGCTTGGTTCGAACTTGGGAGGCAAATCTGGAAATTCCAGAATTTGGCTTCCTCGCTCGAGCGACCATCGTTTGTTCAGAGCTCCGCTCGAGCGAAGAAATGGTGGCTCGAGCGTAAATTTCAAGCTCTCAGAATCTTGGTGCGCGCAGGCGTACGCTCGAGCGAAGAGACCTACGCTCGAGCGAAGAGCTGTGTCTCACGCTCGAGCGAGCATCGAGCGGAAAAAATCAACAACCAGTACTTTTTCATCTTTGCAGATCGCTCGAGCGAAGGAGCTCTCGCTCGAGCGAACCCTTTGATTTTGCAAGCTCGCTCGAGCGAAGGAAGGCTCGCTCGAGCGAGACCCCTGTTTTCAGCAACTCTTGAAAAATGTTTTCTAAGGCATTTAGGCATCCACATTCCATCCTAGGCATCCCTAGGCCATATTTAAGGCTCCCCAATAAGGATAAGGGGTTAGGTACACACTTAGAATCATTGGTGTGAGTTTTGTACATTTAGAAATGCGTATTTCAAGGGTGTATCCGTTATGTGTTATGTAGGTCGTGTGCCGCATTCTGTTTGACCTTTTGGCTCCACCTATCGGTTTCAACGCCCACTGTGAGTAATAACATTGTAAAGATATGTTCAACTGTACTTATTTTCTGTGTGATGAAAATGAGATCTGTTTTCTGAAATGATATGTTATGTACAATGAATGATTGTCCAATTTTTGACATGTATCCGTGACATCCTTAGTACCATGTGAGATTTACAGCCTTGACCCGGTATCGGAGGTTCCTTATGGAACTTTACGCTTTATGCGTCCTGTGATGTTACGCTTTATGCGTCTTGTTATGTGAATTTGTGCACTGATGCCCGTACCGGAGGCCCGCCATGGGGGCTTAGCTGTTTTGTTACCCGGATCCGGAGGCTCCTTCACCGGAGCTAAGGAGGTTATTCATAACCTTACGCATTGCGCGTTTAGTTAAGCTAATGGATGTATCACGTAAATGAAACTATGACTTATGATTTCTGTCTATCTATGATCCGATCAAGTATGAAATTGAAAAGCTGAATTATGATTTCGATCTGATCAAGTATGATTTTGATACAATGTGAATTGACTTCTGAAATCTGTGTGGACTCATTCATTGAAACCCCTTTACTCTGTTTATTATTCACTGGGCTTTCGCTCACAGTTTACTATATATATGTAGGTGAGCCGGCACATGACCAGGGCCAGAGTTGAGGGCCTCCTGTTCCCTTTTTGTCAGCCAGCTATTGTGCCTCCCGAGGAGGTTCCGGTCAAAGTCTAGCGCTGTGGCTGTTTTGTTTCATGCTAGTCAATGTTTATGTTTGTGTCTTGTAATGTTGGATCTTGGGTTACACTTTATGTAAATACTTTGTACATATTTAACGTATCTGACTAGCATGTTTATGTATATAAATAAGTTTTGAAATTTTCTATCCCATGTACGTCATCACAGCTCATTGGACCTTGTTTACTTTATATATTTGCTTCCGCTAGCCCCTTATATTTTGTTAATCCGTTCAGAGGCCGTAGGTAATCCCCGGATTACTGGCCGGTTACGGTGCCAAACCTATAGGGGCGGGTTTGGGTCGTGACACATACACACCCATTATCTTACATATGTATGTTATTTTGTAAAAACATTACGTATTACCAAGATAAAATTGGGGGTTTGAAACAAGGAGGAGGATATAATTGGGGGTTTGTAAAAATGTATGGTTTATTTTTAAAAATATAAGTTTTTTTTGGTTAAAGATGTAATAAATTGAATAATTTATAGTTATCAGATCGACTTAATTTTTTGTGTGGATAAAATACACAAAGTGTTCGACAAAATGAACGATTCGAATTATCGAAACGAGATTCATGGTGAGCCTTACGGGCCCAAACAGAAACCTCTAATTGGACTTGAGGGGATCCTCCTCCTTGAAACAATATGATAATAAAAATCTTACCTGTGGTATGACCCCAGCAATATTCAAAACTCCCAGAGAAAGACCTATAGGGATTGAAACATTACAAATGTCTTAGAAGAAATCTATGACATTCCAAAAAAAAACAAAAACAAAAAAAACAAAAAAAAGATGGACTGAAAAAAGAAGAGGAAGAAGTTCGAAAAGGGTTCAAAAACTTCACCTTGTCCTCCACCAAAGCTGCTACAAAAAATGGATGCCAATGAAATAGGAATGATGTAAGTTATCTGCACAACCACGAAGTAATTATTTTATTTAGATAAAAAATATTTTTATTTTATAAATTAGAGTCTGATCAATCACACCCGGCCATTCTCATTATACCTTTTAAAAGGTACGGTCATAAAACTCGTGTTGTGTTATGCATGATTTTAAAATTTTATTTTGAAATTAAATGAAAATAACTTAAAAAAATTACAAAATGCCAAGATCAAGTAAATTTTAGTTATTTTCATCCCAACTACACTAACATGATGTTTTCATGTTGTCGTTGATATTTTTATTATAAGTATTATATAACAAATACAAGTTGTAATTCAATTAATAATATTAAAGCAAATAAAATTACATATGGTTTCATATATAGATCTGCTATTTAGGGTTGTGATATTATTTTGGACGATCCTTGAGTGATTTGCTTTTGAAAGAAGGGATTGGTACTCATATAGTCCATCAAATCCATCCATTCTAGATTTAGCAAAGGGAATGAATTATTGCGCAGTTCGGTGTGACTCCAAAAGACCATGTTTGAGATAGTCATTTGTACACCCTTGGTTGCTACGCCATCCAAAAGACGAGCTCAACTTAGTGGAAAATATGAAATTTCACCCTTAATTGTGAAATGATAGGGGCTACCACTTGCTGTGTTAAAAATGCTCTTTTCCTTGCCCAAAAGCATAAAATTTTTAATTATTTTACGGTAGCAAAATTATTTATTATAGAGGTTAAATTAATTTTACCCCCTTTGATTTGAAGCTGTAGCACTTTACTCCTTATGGTTTAAATATACTCAAAAAATTCTCATGTTGTTTTGAATTAAAGTGTTACCGTTACTTTTTCCATCTAAACTACTGGAAGGTGTATCACGCAATCCACTTTTGAGAGTGGGTTTAATTTTTTGAAAAAATGAAGTGAAATTAACACAACAAAAAAACAAGTTTACCCTCATTTCTTCCAAACCTAAAATTATATTAATATGTTAATTAAAACAATTACGGATTGATCTAAAATATAAAAGATAATTAAGAGTTGATTTAAAATATAATTAAATAAAGAATTACAATATATAACTAAGAATTTATAATTAATTTATGATTTAATTGAATTAATATAAACATTATAAATTATGTGTATGAGACATGAAATAGAAAGAAAATAACAAAAAATTTATAAGATTTGAGAGTATTATAGTGATTTCGCATATATAGTTAATGGTATTAAGGGATGCACTTTAGTTCTAAATCACATAAAACTTTCTATCTATATTTAAATCATAGGAGAATAAAATATTTTAACTTCAAACCACAAGAAAATAAAATGAATTTTGCACATATATACAGTGCCCAGTACAAGCGGTGTAACGACTATTCCACTATTTTCAACAAGTTAAAAAAGCTAATTTTTAGCTTTTTTTAGTCAAAAAAATTAGTTTTTTGTCAAAAAAATTATTACAAAAGTCAAAAAATCAACTTTTTACCAACTTCCCAAAACACTCCGTAATGAAAGTGATAATCTATCTTCAATCTTTTGTTTGTGTACAGGATAAATTAAAGTATCCTATAATTTTTTTTTTATCACCAATAATTATTCAAAAAGTCTTTCTATTTCCTCCCTGTCATAAAACACTAAAATGTGTCCAAAATATTTTTATTAAGACACGGATTCATACATCCAGTGTGAACTCATCTATTGGCGAATATATGAATATGTAATATTTAAATGATTGTTACTCTTCTGCAGTTTTATAATTACACTTTGAAATTTGTTTTTAGTTTTTAAAATTACAAATGAGACAATGTCTGACGTATATTAGAATATAAAATTTGAATTGTGTTCATAAATAAATGGAGTACAAATAATATTTTTTAATTTAAATTTATAAAATTTGGAGACCATCTGTTTATTTATATGGCATGATTGTAATGTCTTAACCATAGTGATTAACTGTTGCATGATGAAAAATGACCAAAAAATATAAAAATATATATATGATTAACTGTTCCAAATGAGCCGAACTGTGATGTTAAACTGCTTTTTGAAATCACTTTCAGCAATTCATGTAAATATAGGGAAATTATTCAATATTCCGGAGCACCACGTGTTCATATTTCAAATTAATCACTAATTAGTTAGTCTCATGTTGTTCTTTTATTCCCAACATAAATCGTAGATCGTTGTATCTCTCTACCAATCAAAACTTTATAAAGCACCACGTGCCAATACTTCGAGAGTATTGAATAATCACCCCTAAATATATATCAAAAATGCTACGCTTCAGGAATTTTTTTTCAGGAAAACCATCTGGAAAATGGAAGAGGAGGAGGGGAGGCGGAGGGAAAGAGGAGGAGGAGGAGCAGGCCGATCGTCGCAGCCGCCGTCGGTCGTCTGCCCAGCCCCGGTCGTCTGCCCAGCCCTGCCGTCGCACGCCTCCGCCTCTGCCCACCTCCTCCTCCGCCTCCTTCCATTTTGATGGCCCCCTCCAGTTCCTCCTCCTCCTCCTCCTCCTCCTCCTTCTCCTTCGTTTTCCTGATCGTTTTCCTGAAAAAAATTTCCTGAAACGTAGCATTGCTCAATATATATATATATGAAACAATAAAACATACCGCTTGAGCAATCCCCATCACCGCGAAGAGAGAGAGAGTTGCCGCCTTGAGACCAGCTGCGGGGGCAGTCGCACCACCACTCGCCACCGTGTGCTGCCGAGTCGTCTCTGCAACTTTAGTGATACACACCGTCATCGCCAAGCAAACCGCCAACAAAAGGTTAGCACAACCCCACACCCTGTTCCCGCCCTTGACTCCGCGCACCACCAGCATCACCGCCACCGCCGTCACCCCCGCCGCTGCCGCCATCAGCATCAGCCCCAACGACCCTGCGCTCACTCCACTACTGTACAACTTCCCCCCTACCACCCCACCGTACACCTCCCTTCCCACCCAATCAGTGTCATACATCTTGAACCCAAACCATGCAGTCGAGTTCAGGCTCATCGCCAGCAATAGAAACCACATGGACCTCGGAAACTCCTTCAACGCACTCAATAATTCCCCCCAAAACGGCACCGCTTTATCCTTCTTCTCCTCCGAGAACCTCGAGATTGGATCTTCACTCACAGTGCTGAGTGCGATTATGGTTAGAATGAGTAATAGAGTGATTGAGATTAAGAAACAGGTTTTGAGATTCGCACAGTAAACATTACATGCCTGTGTTGAGGTGAAGGGGAGGAGGCGGTGGAGCTTCGAGTACGATCCGGCGGCGTAACCGAGGACCTGGCCGACGGCGGTGAAGAAGGCGAAGAAGGCGCTGGCTTTTCGACTTTTGCGCTGGTTGCCGTCGGAGAGGTCGGCGAGGAAGGCGCGGCAGGGGTCCATGAGGAGGTTGTTGCCAACGTCCAGGATCCAGAATCCGACTACGAAGATGGTGATGGCGCGGGGCTTGGCGGCGCCGGCATCAAGGCTGTCGCCGGAGAGGTGGCCGAGGTCGGCGGCGAAGCCGATGAGGATGACGGAGACCGCGACGAGGGTGGTGGCGGCTGCGATGAAGGGGCGGCGGCTGCCGAATTTGGAGGTGCAGCGGTCGCTGTAGAAGCCGGCGAGAGGTTGCACCACAAGGCCGGAGATGGGGCCGCAGAGCCATATGTAGGATGCCCATTTGTGTGGGATGCCTAGAAGCTGGACGTATGGTGTGAGGAGAGAGAATTGTAAAGCCCAACCGAACTGAACCCCGGCGCCTATTGAGGCCACCACCACCACCTTCCACAGCGGCGTTTGATGCGGTGGTAGTGGTGGTGGTTGGGGTAGTTGTTGTTGTTGGAGTCGGAGTTGGAGTTGGAGAGGCGAAGGGTGTTTACCATTTTCCATATTTGTTACTCTTTGTATACAACAAAACACTCTCAGCTCAAGTCTCTAAACTACAGAGAGCTGATAAGTCTCCGTGGTTTTGGATGGGCTCTTATAAAAGATTTTGAAGTATGGCAATGGGACCAATGTTGGTCTAACGACGAGGACTTGACGTAGATGGATTTTTTTTTTTTTTTTTTTTTGAAAATACAAATTTCTGGGTCAGCAATTATTGATTGTAGCACACAACGCCAAGTTCACATACCGATTAACTATATTGGACTGAAGAATCTCTAAATCAATGGATGTTGTTGTCATCGTGTGTCAGTCGGTGCTTTTTTCGAATCTTTTTGAGACAACTATGTGCACATACACTATGATAAAAGTGGGTTTAAAAGACGGAACGATTTGTGACGATTATAGTTTTAAATTGTGGTATCGGGTAACGTAACAGTATCGATTGCAGAGTATCGGTATCGGTAGTATCGACCGGTACGTATCGGGTATCGAGCGTCGTGGCTGTGAAATTTCAAAAATCATTAACAATTCATCTAAAACTTAATTTTATGCATTTTTTTTGACTTTTTTAGCCTTAATTTATCACATTTTAATCAAATTTTGATATGTAGAGGCACTTTTTTGACTCATTTTTAACTAAATGATATGTATTTATTTTAGTCTCAACCTTTTATTTGGCACATATGTTAAACTTTTAATATAAAATTGATGTGGAAATATTTTTTTACTTATTTCAACAATGAAATACTTCCACGTGCACAACAAATTAATAAGAGAAAGAGGGACATGAAAATAACTTTCACTGTAGAAAATGGCTCAATTTCCTTATTATACAGTAGATAGATATAATTTATTTATTTATTTGTATCTAATTATTTATATATACAATTACTTTATTTATTTATTTATTTTCTAAAACAGGGAAGCAACTTACACGCTTAATGAAATCATATACTGCCTAAAAAAGCAAAGCAGTTACATTTTCTTTGGCTTTGCTCTCTTACCTTTTTAACCTGCAAACCAGTTTCATTCTTTCATTTTCTTTGCCTTCCCTCTTCACCTTCAACTCCTTTTCCCCTCATTTGAATCTCTCTGCCTTCATTCCCAGTTGCTAAAGCAACCTCAGCATCAGCCTCCTCTGCTTTCTCTCTATACTTCTTATATATATACCCTTTGTAAAAAAACAGAGCATCACATATATATGACTTCTTTAGCCAAAATAAAAAACAGAGCATCACATTCACATATACAAACAGAGCATGAGAGAACAAACCTTCAACAGAGCATCAGCCGTATCGGAAACAAATCGCTTACGTATCGGATTTAGGCCGACACGTATCGGGAATCGGCTGCTATGGACGGAAATTCATTCTCACTGGTATACCGGTGAGTATTCGACTCGGTCCTCCCATTTTCCGGTGCGAACCGGCCGATATTTAGAACCTTGGTGACGACACACTTGCCGTCTCAAAAAGTCACTTTTTGCGACGGCTGAAAAATGTCGTCTAAAAAAAGTAGAGTATTTGCGACGGCAAAATTTGCCATCGCGAAAAAGGAGAGTATTTGCGACGGCACAATTTGCCGTCTCAAAAAAGGAGAGTATTTGCGACGGTATTTCCGCCGTCGCAAATACTCTGCTTTTTTGAAACGGCAAATTGTGCCGTCGCAAATACTCTCATTTTCACGACGGCATTTTCTGTTGTCGCAAAAAGTGACTTTCGTGTTTTTTTTTTTTTAGTGGATATTTTTAAAATTTTAAATATTTTTTTTAGATGCACCTTACTTAGATGTATCTAAAAATAAAAAATTTATGAAAAAATATTTTTAAAAATTAATAAATACCAAAAATATAAAAAAAAAATTTTTTTGTATTTTTGTATTTAGTGAATTTTAATAAAGATTTTTTTTACAATTTTTTTACTTTTTAGGTGTATTTATGTTAGGTATGTCTAAAAATAAAAAAAATTACTTAAATATTAAAAAATTCAGTAAAAAACAATAAACACAAAAAACAAGAAAGTATAATTTTCTCAAAAGAGTTTTTAAAAAACTCTAACTCGCATAGTGATTGTGGTTTTGAGACAGTTTCATATATATACAGTCACAAACTGGTTTGAATAAATGCAACGGTATTTTTCTATCACAAAACAAATTAAAAAAAACGATGTCGTTTTACTCTTTTGATATAACATTTCTCTTTTCATTCATTTTTTCATCTTCCTGTCTCTCTGTCTCTATCTCTCTCTCTTCTCTTTATCTCTTTCACTCATCACTCTTCTTTCTCTGTCTGTCTGTTTCTCTCTTTTCTTTTCTCTCTGTGTCTCTCGTCTATCTCTCTTCTCTCTATCTCTCTCATTGGTCTTCTCTCTCTGTCTCTCTCGCTCATCTCTCTTCTCTCTATCTCTCTCATTTCTTTTCTCTCTATTTCTTTCTTATCTTTATCTGTCTCTATCTATCTCACCATCTCTCTTCTCTCTCTCGTTCATCTCTTTTCGCTTTATTTCTCTCTCTTTTTGTCTATCTCTTGCTTATCTCTTATTTCTCTTTTTTTTTATCTCTCCTTCTATCTCTCTCTCTTTTTCTCTCTATCTCTTTTTCTGTCTATCTCTCTCTCTCTCCTTGTCTCTCTCTCACTCATCACTCATTTCTTCTCTCTCTGTCTGCTTGTCTATTTGTCTATTTCTCCCTCACTATGTTCGCCTTGCTCACTCTCTCCCTCCCATCTTCTCTATTTATCGAGCTCCTTCTCGATTTATCGATCCACTATAAGAAAATACACTTTTAGCAACCGCTTTGTCTCTCTCTCTCTCTCGCTCATCACTCTCTCTCTCTCTCTCTCTCTCTCTCTCTCTCTCTCTTCTTTATCTGTCTCTCACAAATTAAAATATTTTAAAAATATTAAATATTTAAAAAATTGATTTGAATTAAGTTTTGAAATGAGTTTTGAATTATGTGTTTGGGTATGAGTTTTGAAAAGTAATGATTATATTTTGAATTGAGTTTTGAAAAATGGATGTAGAATTATGATTTGAAAAATCAAAACAAAACACCATACTTAAATCAATGGGTGGAACTATGACCACCACCACTACTGCCACTACTACTACCATTATCTCTCATCCACCATCGCCACTCCATCTCCTCTATCACTACCACAACTTCACCACTAATATCCTTCGCGCCGCCCCCACCACCACACAACACCACCACGACCATCACTTCTTATCCACCACCTTTACTGTCGCTTTCTTTTCTCTACCACAAAAAATTAGTTCTGATTTTTAGTAACAAAAAAAAAAAAAAAATGAGCCGTGGAAAAATATTTTTTATTAAAATATTACCCCTACTTCTTCAAAATAAAAAATAATAATTTTTTTTTCATTAAAATAAAAATGAAACAAATAAATTTTCAACCTTAGTAATTTAAAAAATGAAAAATAAAAAAAAATTCATTAACTACAAAAAAAATAAATTTATTTTAACCAAAAATATTTCAATTGCGTTTGGTAGAGTTTTGTGAATGTCATTTGAGAGTATGAGTTGTATCTTGAGTTTGTGAATTGTGAAATTATGATTTGAGTGTAGAAAATTTATTTGGTTATAGTTTTTTAATAGAGTTTTAAATTGAGTGTGAAATTGAGTTTTGAAAGTTTGATTTGACATATGAAGTAAGAAAATTTATTTAGTTATGAGTTTTAGAAAGAGTTTTCAAAACTTAATTCAAATTATTATAACTCATAACAAAACACACAACTTTCACACTATTGAAAATTCTGATCAACACTCATAACCAAATTTTTTTAAAATTCAATTAAAAAAAATTATTATTAACAGAAAATAACATTAATCAATTTTTTAATTGAAAAGAACTACAAAGGAAATAATTTTTTTCAAAATAAATATTCAAAAAATTTAAATCATAAATATTTAAATAATTTAAATAATCTAAAAATTTAATAAGTAAAAAATTAAAATAAATATTCAAAAATTTAAATCGTAAAAATTTAAATAATTTAAATATTCAAAAATTTTAAATAATTTTAAATGTTAATTTTTTAAATTTAAAAAAACTCTACACTCAAATCGTGACCAAACACATAAAACAAAACTCAATTAAAAAATATTTTTAAAACTAATAATCAAACACATAACTCGAAACTCTATACTACTTTCACAACTCTACACTCAAATCGTAACCAATACATAACAAAAAATTAAAATATTTAAAAATATTTTTATAAAATAGAGTTTGAATTTACTTTTATAAAATATTTAAAAATTTTAAAAATTAAAATCGTAATATTTTGAAATTAAAATATTTAAAAATATTCAAAAAATTCAAAATTTCAAAAAATCGTAACCAAACGGAGCCTTCATTTTCCCGCTCTTTAATTCCCCCACTTCTTTAATTCCTCGCTCTTTAATTCCCCCATTTCATTTTCCCGCTATTTTAACCTTGGATTTGATTTGGGGTAAACTGCCAGAAATGCTGTATGTCCATTATATTTACAAGGATTTGGGGTTGGACTATGTTTTCATGGCAATTGGGACTGTTGGTGCCATTGTTCATGGCTCTTCGTTGCCTCTGTTTCTTCGATTCTTCGCTGATCTTGTGAATTCTTTTGGGTCTAATGCGAACAACATTGATAAGATGACACACGAAGTTATCAAGGTAAAAACATAAATTCAATATTGGTTTTTTGTTTTTTGGTGGATTTGAAAGTGTTTTTGATTGTGAATTTTTGCAGTATGCGTTTTACTTCCTTCTTGTTGGGGCTGCAATATGGGCATCTTCATGGGCAGGTGAGTTATATATATATATATATATAGATTGATCATTTGGGTATTTAATTCTTGGTTTGTATTTCATAAATTTGCAATGAAATTGAAAGGAATTGAAAAATGGTTACAGAGATTTCATGTTGGATGTGGACTGGAGAGAGACAATCGACGAAAATGAGGATTAAGTACTTAGAAGCAGCTCTGAATCAAGACATTCCATTTTTCGATACAGAGGTCTGAACTTCCGATGTCGTTTTCGCCATTAACACTGATGCAGTGATGGTTCAGGACACCATTAGCGAGAAGGTGAATGAAAAGAAAAACCCCATTTGGTTTCAATGTTTTGTTGTCAAAGTTTTGCAAATTTATTCTGAACAGGCTTGTTTTTTTTTTTTTTTGGTATGATTTTGTGCAATTGGGGAATTTTTTACATTATATGGCAACATTTGTGTCTGGATTTGTGGTGGGATTCACTGCTGTTTGGCAATTAGCACTTGTCACTCTTGCTTTGGTTCCTCTCATTGCTGTAATTGGAGGTGTCCACACCACCACATTAGCTAAGCTCTCTTCCAAAAGCCAGGAAGCTTTTTCTGAAGCAGGAAACATTGCAGAACAGGTGAAAGAAGATTGAAAATTCCAACATTTGTTCATTTTCTACTTACTCAGAAAAAAGTACCCACAAAATTAAATTTTCTCTGTTTTTTCAATTGCTTGTTGCTGATTTAAGCTAACAATGCAGACAATAACTCGAATTTGCATTGTTGGATAGAGAATGGACATAGTTTCCTTGTAAATTTTATTTGTTTTTGTATCTGGATATTGCTAATTACAGAAGTTTTTAAGCTTGATGTGTAATTATGTAGTGGGATAATTTTGTTGATATATAATTATAAATGGAAGAATATTTTATTATGGAGAAATTGTTATTTTTATACAGAAATTTTTATATTATTATGGAGAAATTTTAATATTTTTAATAATTTTATCGCATGATGTTTTTTTCTTTTTTGTGACGGCATTACACCGTCGCAAAAAACATAAAATTTTAATATTTTTATTAATTTTGTTACAGGTTTTACTTTTTGCGACGACACTAAATTGTCACAAAAAATAGAAATTTTATTATTTTTTAATACTTTTTGCGACGGCACCACACTGTCGCAAAAACAGTGTTCTTGCCGTTGCAAAAAAAAAAAAAGACTATTAGCGATGGCATTTTTTGCCATCTCAAATGACATTTTTAGTGACGGTAAAATAGTGCCGTCACAAAAAGTCAAGAAATTTCAAACATTATTAGCGTTTGCAAAGTGCCGTCGCAAAACATTAGCGACGGCACTGTGCCGTTGCAAAAATTCTTTTGCAACGCCCTCAGTTGCGACCCTCCTTTTGCCGTCACAAAAAGTCATTTGCCGTCGCAAAAAGTTTTTTGCGACGGCATTAGGAGTATTAGCGACGGCATTTTGCCGTTGCAAAAATTCGAAATTTTAGTAGTGATAAGATTTAGGGAAAAAATTCAAGGATAGTTTTTCATTTGTATCTTATTATTTATATGTTTGTAATTTTTTTTCTAACACACATGTAGTTTTTCCAATCTTTTTTCATAATTTGAATGTTTATATTTTAAAGTTTATTAAGTAAATTATAAAAAAAAAAATCAAATTGACCAAACATTTATAACACTGTAACAAAATATATTTATTTTTTAAGAAATAAAAAATTAACATGATCTTAATAATTTATTTAAAATAATTAGAATATGACTATGGGATTACGAATTTTCAATTAACTTAATTTTTTATATGGATGATATACTTGACAAACATACAATACAAATAGTTCGAATTAACCAAAAAAAATTGGGAGTTACAAGCCAGTCATTTGGACCGAACTTAGTTCCTATGAAGTCCTGACCCAAAAGATTTGGCATATCTTTCCATTTTACTCTTCACATTTAGTTCAAACAAAGAAATCACTCAACCATTTTACTCTTTCTCTCTATCACAACTATTTGAATCTTTCCCTCTTAATCGGCCATCGAAGACCACTTCTGACTGCCGATGATGATCATTGACCTCTGATGACTCCTTTGGCCTTCATCTTTGATTTACTGGCAACAATTACTAACCTCCAGCAACTACCTCTGAACTTTGACAATATTTTTTTTGTGTAGCCATTTTTTATCTCTACCATGTCAATACTGTTGGAAAATTGGTTTATATAGGCATATTTTGGGCCAATTTTGAGCCCAAAATTGAGTGGGCCCCAAACGTCTTTTGGGGTGGGTCCAAATAGGTGACGTGTTCCTTGCCGCGTAGTAAGTCACACGGTGAAGACGGAACGTCAAAACCATTTATGAGTGAATGGGAAGTTGACGTCGTTTCCAAGTCTAATATTAATTTTTTAGACAAAATTCTTTTGAATTTTTTCAATAAAAATTATTGTGGGAATTTAATTTAAATCTAAATTTAAATTTTTGGGTTCCTAAGTGGTTTCCTAAAGTTTGTCAAATAGATTAATATTTATATTCCAAACAGTTGTTAATAAATCTTTTCAATTGAATTGGTTTTGTTTTGATTAAATTATTCTAATAGTTTAATAAAACAAAAATCAGTTCCAACAGGTTTATAACTGTTGGACCAAACGGCCTTGTTCCAAATTGTTTGAAAATTTGGTCTTTCTAACGGACAAGTCAAAATATTCAAATTGTGAATAGTGTGTGCACCTTTTCACTTAAATTTTGATACCTGTTTGGGTCTTTTATTTTGCCTATAAATACAATCATTTTTCAGCAGTTAAGGACATCCGAAAATCAATCTAAATTTGGTCTCATTGCTGTCTAGATATTTCTACTTTTGCATTTTTCTTCATTCTAGTTTTAGAATAAATATTCAGAGAGTTAGATCACAGGTTTGGTTCGCCGAACAATTTGTTTTGGAGTGCTACTACAATTGATTGAAGATCATTGTATCCTGGGAGATAGACGCCACTCAACCGTAAGTACCGTAGCGGGACGAATCTGTCTTAAGGACAGAGTGTCACATACTCGACTTGGTCTTAATTTTAATTCGGTTCGATAAATAAATCCGGTATGTTATTTATTTATTTTGTTTGAATTTATTTCAAGTTATTTTATTTACACAAAAGATTGTCCAACAATCTTAAGACACCTTAGAATTATTCTGTTTACAGAATTTTTCGTTTGTTTCCTGTTCTCTTTCTTCTTTTAAGAAAATTATTTTCTGTGGATTTACAAAATAATATTCTGGTTGGAAAAACAAATAGTGATTATATGCTATTTGACAGATAGTAGTAATATACTGTCTATTTTCTTTGACAACTAGTAGTACGATACTGGTGTCATTAACAATTCAGAATATATTTTTGTGGAATTTTTTTGAAATTAAATTTGGGTTTTTAGAAATTATTTTCTGAGTTTTCATTACTTAAAATTCTGTTTCAGTAATTTAATTATTGGAGTGTTACAAGAGATTTAAGTTTCTGTGTGAAATTATTTTGGTTAAATAAAATTTTATTTATTTCCAAATTAATTGAAAAAAAAATTATATTCTTATTTCTTTTATTTTACAGAATTTAATTTCTTGTGTAGAATTAATTTGGTTAAAAAAATTTTATTTTATTTCCAAATTAATTGAAAAATAAAAGTTATATTCTTATTTCTTTTATTTTACAGAATTTAATTTTCTGTGTGGAATTATTTTGGTTAAATAAAATTTTATTTTATTTTCCAAATTAATTGGAAAATAAAAGTTACATTCTTGTTTCTTTTATTTTTACAGAATTTAATTCTGTGAATTTGGTTTAATTTTCTGTGTAGTGTAAATTTTAATTATAATTTTGTTTTATAAATTAGAATTGATGGCTACTGAAACTAATGCCCAAACAAGTACTACTGTGGTGGCTGCAATGACGCCAACCCCCTCTCCTGTTGTAACAGTACCGGTAAATCACGGTGAAAAGCCAGAGAAGTTCTCAGGAACTGACTTTAAAAGATGGCAACAGAAAATGTTGTTCTATCTTACAACTCTGAACCTGGCTCGTTTCCTCCGTGAAGATGCTTCTATCCTGAAAGAGGATGAAACCGACCGGCAAGTGGTTGCTGCGGTTGATGCTTGGAAACATGCTGATTTCCTTTGCCGGAATTACATCTTGAACGGACTTGACAACACATTATACAACGTCTACAGTCCAATCAAGACAGCAAAGGAACTTTGGGAATCGTTGGAGAAAAAGTATAAAATGGAAGATGCCGGCTCAAAGAAATTTGTGGTTGGCAGATTCTTGGATTTTGTAATGGTTGATTCAAAACTGTGATCAGCCAAGCTCAAGATTTCCAACTCATTCTGCATGACATTCACGCAGAAGGCATGTCTCTCAATGAATCCTTCCAAGTTGCAGCCTTAATTGAAAATTACCAAAAGGCTGGAAGGAATTCAAGAACTACCTCAAACACAAGCGCAAAGAAATTTCTATGGACGATTTAATTGTGCGTTTGAGGATTGAGGAGGACAACCGCAATTTTGAAAAGCGGGCTGGTAAGCTTCCTATGGAGTCTAAGGCAAATGTGGTGGAACATGCTTCAAAAACCAAGAACGAAAGTCTTCTAGAGAAAGTTCATCACAAGGCTCTAAAGGAGGGGAAATAAAAAGTACAAGTTTAATGGCAAATGTTACATCTGTGACAAAGAGGGACATCGGGCCCAAAGATTGCCGTAGCAAAGGCAAAAGCAAAAGAAGAACAAGCAAGAAGCCTGCACAAGCCCATATGACCGAAGTGGACAAGATTTCCAATGGTGTAGATGCATCAATCTTTCTGCAGTTGTTTCCGAGGCAAATCTTGTCGGAAATTCTAAAGAATGGTGGGTGGACACTGGTGCTACTCGCCATATTTGTGCCGACAAAAAGCTGTTCACATCTTATTCTACAGTGGACAATGGTGAACAACTTTTTATGGGCAACTCCTCAACTTCCAAAGTTGAAGGACAAGGAAAAATTGTACTCAAGATGACATCTGGAAAGGAACTCACTCTCAACAATATGCTGCATGTACCGGACATTCGCAAGAATCTTGTTTCCGGATCTTTGTTGAGTAAGAATGGGTTTAGGCTAGTTTTTAAAAGTGACAAGTTTGTACTTACTAAAAATGGGATGTATGTAGGAAAATGTTACATGTCTGATGGTCTTTTTAAGTTAAATGTAATGACCGTTGTACCCTCAATTATTAATAATACTAAATCTTCTTCTTACTTGCTTGAGTCTTCAAATTTATGGCATAGTAGACTAGGACATGTTAATTATGGATCTTTGCGTAGATTAATAATATGGAATGTTTACCTAAATTTGACATTGATTCAAATCATAAATGTGAAATTTGTGTTGAGGTAAAATTATCTAAAACTCCTTTTCATTCAATTGAAAGAAGTACGGAACCACTTGAATTAATTCATAGTGACATTTGTGATTTTAAATCAATTCAAACTAGATGTGGGAAAAAATATTTTATCACTTTTATAGATGACTATACTAGATATAGTTATGTTTATTTAATTCGAACCAAGGATGAAGCTTTGGAAACTTTTATTTAATATAAGAATGAAGTTGAAAATCAACTTGGTAAGAAAATCAAACTTAGAAAGTGATAGAGGTGGTGAATATGAATTATTACTCTTTGGTGAAATTTTGTAAGAACGCATGGAATAATTCATCAAACTACTCACCTCAGCAAAATGGAATTGCTGAAAGGAAAAATAGGACTTTAAAAGAAATGATGAATGCCATGTTAATAAGTTCTGGATTACCTCAGAACTTGTGGGGGAAGCAATACTTTCTGCTAATTATATTACTTAATAAAGTACCCGAAAGAAAGTGAATCAAACACCTTATGAATTGTGGCATGGAAGAGTACCATCCTACAAATACTTAAAAGTGTGGGGGTGTTTGGCTAAAGTGGCTATTCCTAGTCCTAAAAAGACTAAGATAGGTCCTAAGACCATTGATTGCATTTTCATTGGTTATGCAAAGAATAGTAGTGCATATCGGTTTTTGATTCATAAATCAGAACATTCCGAAATGCATGTAAATACTATTATTGAGTCTCGGAATGCATCATTCTTTGAACATGTATTTCCAAATAAGACTGGACAAGAGACTAGTAATAATAAAAGATCTTTGATGCTATTACTAGTAAGGATCAAGAACATGATCAAGAACAAGAGTTAGATCAAAATGAGGAAGAGGAACCTAGGCGTAGTAAACGTGCTAGAACCTCAAAATCTTTTGGTCCAGATTTTCTAACATTTTTGTTAGAAAATGAGCCTTTAACTTTTAAAGAGGCTATGTCCAGTCCTGAAGCTCCTTTATGGAAAGAAGCTGTCAACAGTGAAGTTGAATCCATCTTGCAAAATCACACTTGGGAATTGGTGGATTGCCACCAGGTTGTAAACCTCTTGGGTACAAGTGGATTTTCAAAAGAAAATTGAAAGCGGATGGATCAATTGACAAATACAAGGCAAGACTTGTGGTCAAAGGTTTTAGACAAAAAGAAGGTCTAGATTACTTTGACACATACTCACCGGTTACTAGAATAACATCCATTAGAATGCTAATTGCCATTGCATCTCTATACAATCTAGAAATTCATCAAATGGATGTTAAAACCGCTTTCTTAAATGGTGAGTTAATGAAGAAATTTACATGGAACAACCAGAAGGTTTTCTGTTCCAGGGAAAGAAAAGAAAGTGTGTAAATTGGTTAAATCATTATATGGTTTAAAACAAGCGCCAAAGCAATGGCATGAGAAATTTGACAAGGCAATGATGTCAAATGGATTTAAAATTAATGAGTGTGACAAATGTGTTTATATTAAAAACACAGACAAAGGTTATGTCATTGTATGTCTTTATGTAGATGATATGCTCATCATAGGTAGTAATAATGACATGATTAAAACTACCAAGAAAATGTTGAATAAACATTTTGACATGAAGGACATGGGCATTGCTGATGTAATTCTTGGTATGAAAATTACCAAAACATCAGAAGGATATGCTTTGTCACAATCTCATTACATTGAGAAAATACTTGACAAATTCAGCAAAGATGATGATCATCTTGCTAGAACACCTGTAGATGTTAATTTGTATCTTTCTAAGAATGTACAGGAAAGTATTTCTCAATTAGAGTATGCCCAAATTATTGGAAGCTTAATGTACTTGATGAACTGCACTCGCCCAGATATAGCTTATGCAGTAAGTAAATTAAGTAGATATACGAGTAATCCGGAGTAGAACACTGGAAAGCAATTATAAGGGTTCTAAGATATCTCCGATTTACTCGTAACATTGGGCTTAATTATACTAGATATCCAGCAGTACTTGAAGGATACTGTGATGCAAATTGGATATCGGATACTAGAGACTCGAAGTCCACCAGTGGGTATGTCTTTACTCTTGGTGGGGCGGCTGTATCTTGGAAATCTTCCAAACAGACTTGTATTGCTAGGTCTACTATGGAATCAGAATTCATAGCTTTAGACAAAGCAGGGAAGAGGCAGAATGGCTTCGCCACTTCCTTGAAGATATTCCAATATGGCCAAAACCGGTGCCTGCTATATGCATACATTGCGATAGTCAATCAGCTATAGGTAGAGCACAGAGTCATATGTATAACGGTAAGTCACGACACATTCGTCGTCGACATAACACCGTGACAACTACTCTCTAATGGAATTATTTCCATAGAATATGTTAAGTCTAAAGACAACATAGCGGATCCACTAACCAAAGGGTTAGCAAGAGAGTTAGTTGAGAATTCATCGAGGGGAATGGGACTTAAGCCTATTAAATAAGAGTTACCACAACGGCAACCCAACCTAGTTGACTGGAGATCCCAAGATCTAGGTTCAAAGGGACAACCGAGTTGTGAATGACTCAGAAGGATCACTGGGGAGTCTAACTCCTACCCATTTCTTTGATGAAATAGTGATGTCTGCAGCGTTTTTGGTTAAGTAAAATTTTAATGATTCTTATATCTAGGTAAACCTAGTGGAGTATGGCAGGATACTCTTCATAAGAATCACCTATGTGAGTGTGAACTGGCCGGTTCTATGAGATTTGTGAAGGGCTACAATTCTCTAGAGCACTCATGAAAGACCAGGTTGTTCAGGGCCAAAATGAACACAATAGTGAGAACTAAACTGTGTCTGGGGATATACTGTGTGAGTTTTATTGACTTGGTTTACACAAACGGCTGAACAATTCAAGACATCATGTTCACTGATTAGCTAGTAAATCCGATAGTGTCTCACAAGGGAAGGTTCAAAACCAAAAGCTACCTATCATTTGCAGAATATTTCCAATTTCTGTACTCTCTGTAATTAGATCATGTTGTTGCATTTTCTCTCCGTCAAATTCCATTCATGTGGGGGTTGTTGGAAAATGGTTTATATAGGCATATTTTGGGCCAATTTTGAGCCCAAAATTGAGTGGCCCCAAACGTTTTTTGGGTGGGTCCGAAGAGGTGATGTGTTCCTTGCCGCGTGGCAAGTCACACGGTGAAGACGGAACGTCAAAACCATTTATGAGTGAATGGGAAGTTGACGTCGTTTCGGGTCTAACATTAATTTTTTAGATAAAATTCTTTTGAATTTTTTCAATAAAAATTATTGTGGGAATTTAATTTAATCTAAATTCAAATTTTTGGGTTCCTAAGTGGTTTCCTAAAGTTTGTCAAATAATTAATATTTAGATTCCAAACAGTTGTTAAATATATCTTTCAATTGAATTGGTTTTGTTTTGATAAATTATTCTAATAGTTTAAATAAAAACAAAAAATAAGTTTCCAAACAGGTTTATAACTGTTGGACCAAACGGCCTTTGTTCCAAATTGTTTTGAAAATTGGTCTTTCCAACGGACAAGTCAAAAATATTCAAATTGTTGAATAGGTGTGCACCTTTTCACTAAATTTGATACCTGTTCGGGTCTTTTATTTTGCCTATAAATACAATCATTTTTCAGCAGTTAAGACATCCGAAAAAATCAGTCTAAATTTGGTCCATTGTTATCTAGCATATTTCTACTTTTGCATTTTTCTTCATTCTAGTTTTAGAATAAATATTCAGAGAGTTAGATCACAGGTTTGGTTCGCCGAACAATTTGTTTTGGTGCTACTACAAATTGTGAAGATCATTGTATCCTGGGAGATAGACGCCACTCAACCGTAAGTACCGTAGCGGGGCGAATCTGTCTTAAGGACAGAGTGTCACACACTCGACTTGGTCTTAATTTTAATTCGGTTCGATAAATAAATCCGGTATGTTATTTATTTATTTGTTTGAATTTATTTCAAGTTATTTTATTTACACAGAAGATTGTCCAACAAAAACCACCAGTACCTTCTCAAACAAAGGTGGCAACAAGAGAAAAAAATAAGAATAAGGATGAAGAAAATGAAGGAGAGAAATGAGGAATCCTTACATTCATAGATTAACACAAGGAATTAAAGACAAATCTTGTAAAAAAAATTATGATTGACACATTCAGTGATAAATTTAACCATTGTCTGCTTGTTAAAAATTACAAAATCTCATCATTATCATCACAAATCAACACAAGATTCAAAGACATATTCAGTGATAAATTTATCATTAACTGTTTGTTAAAAAATTACAGAAAGAAAATCTCATCATCATTGTCACAAATGAACACAAGATTCAAAGACATATTCAATGTTAAATTTATCACTGATAGACACAGTCACTGACAAATTTCTCATTGACTGTTTATTAAAAAATTATAAAAAGAAAATCTCGTCATCATCGTCACAAATCAACACAAAGATTCAACGACATATTCAGTGATATATTTATCACTGATAGACTCATTTGCATAAATTTATCACTGACTATTTGTTAAAAAATTATAAAAAAATAAAATAAAATCTCGTCATCATCGTCATAAATCAACACAAAGATTCGAAGACATATTCAATGATAAATTTATCACTGATAGACACAATCATTGATATATTTCTCACTAACTGTTTGTTAAAAAATTACAAAAAGAAAATCTCATCGTCATCATAACAAATCAACACAAGATTCAAAGACATATATTAGTAATAAATTAATCACTGATATATTAAATCCTTGTTTGCAACAAATTTGGTTTGAGAGAAATAAAGAGAGAGGGAGGGAGGGGGAGGCAAGATTTGGAGAATCAATGTTAATTATAGTCGTTTGAAGTTGATTTCACAGTAGAAACAACTAGATCAATGTAGATCTAGGACGGAGTATAGATCGGCGATGCCATAGTGTAAATTGGCAATGGCGAAAGTGGTTGGTAAATAGTGGTGGTGAATCGAAGTTGGTGAAGTATAGATCGGCGATGGTAAAGTATAGATCAATGTTAATTGTCTTTTTTCTCTCTGTGTTTTGTCTTTTTCCTCTCTTTTTTTTTGGGAGAGGGGGCATGCCAGCTCAGTAGAGATGCTTTAGTGGTCTATATCATAGTTGTATTTATTTATTGAAAAAAAATTGAGAACTCTAAATTAAGAGTTCTAATAGCTCTAATTAGTGTGTGGATTTCATGTGATATGATGTTTTGCCCTTAATTTTTTTTTTTTTGATTTTTCATATTATTAGTGCTCTTTTAAAACTCTCAAATTTAAAAGATGTATCATTTCTGTTATTATTTATTATTTTTTGAACACTACGTGGATGCATTTGAAATGCAAAATTTTCGGTCACCAATCATTGTAGCACACAACACCGGAGTCCGGATCCTCGGCGCCCCATTCCTGCGGCGCCCCAAAATGACGTCGTTTTGGGGCAAGATTTCAATTAAAAAAAAAAGACAGAACATGAGCAACAGAGGGAGAAGAAGAAAGAGAGGAGAAGAAGAAAAAAAGCACCACCACAGGCGCCCTCCCTTCACCCATGGTGCCACCATCTCCTCACCATCGCCACAACCCACCTTCCTTTCTTGTTCTTCTTGTTCTTCTTCTTCCTCCTCCTTTCTCTCACTAAAATTACCTACTCAGCAACCATCTCGATCTTTTCTCCTCTTTTCTTTGATGCCGGTGTATCGGAGGAAGTTCGTCGGTTATCCTCGTTGCCGTTTCCCCCCCATCGTTCGCCGTTCACCGAACTGTTGAGTCAGATCTGTTTATACTGATTGAATTCTTAATTCGAAGTAGTTTTTTGGGTTTTTTTACTGAATCTGTATGTAAGATATGAACTATTCTCATACACCTTGCTGGATCTAATGTTTGACTATTTGTATTGATCTAATTTTTATTAATTTTGATTTATCATCTAGGATGTTCAAGTGTTATTCTGTATATATATACACATACATCTTCGATTTTTGAACCTCATATTTTTTATTTTTTGTTTGAATGGTTATTGGTGTTCTAGGAGTTTGAAGTGTTTGTATTGTTGTTCAAAATCTGAGATGTATGTATATATCTGGGTGTTTGAAGTGTTTGTATATTGTTGGCACCATAAATCTGCAATTTTTATTATTATTTATTATTTATATAATTGCAGGACATGTGGCATCCTCTTATTCATTTGGAGGTTATGAGAAGTTATGAAATGTGAAAAGATGATGGAGAATGAAGTGGAGAACATGGAGCATTAATTGGAAGTTAAAGGAAGTTATGAAGACATGGAGGAATATGTGGCATTGTGGGAATGAAGATGGAAAAGTGGGTAGTTTTAGGTGGTTATTGGGTAGTTATTGCTGGAAGTTTTTTCCTACAAATATTTGTCTATAAATAGCCATTCATGGCTACATTGTAAATGATCCAGAACTTAAATCAAAGACAATTGATTTCAATATTTCTTGTCATTTTCCTTATCTTAGGAGTAGTTTAACATAGATTTATATTTCGAAGCATTTATTTTCAGCACTTTCATTTCGAAGCATTTCATGCACTTCCTTTTCAAAGCATAGGAGTAGAGGTAAGTAATTATTACTTTGATTGTTCACTCAATCGTCTTTCTCCATCTCCCTTTCTTCTTTTAATTTTTCTTTTCTCTACACTTTGTCAATTTTGAAGTCCTCTTTGTTGAGGCAAAAGAACCATCAACACAATCGCTTGATAATTGGCTTGAATTTAATCTGTAAGGATTTTTCAATCCTTGCTGGCACGCTCATATTTATAATATTTTCCTTCGTAGGAAAAATAAGCCAACATATATATTTCTGATATTTATGTATTGAAGTGTTTGTATTTTTGTTTGTATGTAGTGTTTGTATTGTTGTTCAAAAATCTGGTTATTGATGTTCAAGTGTTTGTCTTGTTCTGGGTCTTCTCCTCTCTCTCTTCCTCGCTACTTCTTTCTTCTTCCTCTCTTTCTCTTCTTTGATTCTGATTCTATGTTTTTGTTTTTGTTTTTTTTTGGAAATTTTGTCCCAAAACGATATCGTTTTGGGGCACCGCAGGGAACTACCGTAGGGAAACGAGGTAGAGGATCCGGACTCATAACACCAAGTTCGGATCCTCGGCCGTAGCGCCTCCCTGCCATCCTCCAAAACCACGTTTTGGATTATTATTATTTTTTATTTCTTATTTTTTCTTTATTGGACCGAAGAATCCTCATGTCGCTAAGTCGATGGATGTTGTTGTTGCCGTGTCTCAGTCAGTGCTTTTTTGGAATCTTTTTGAGGGATTTAAGAAAAAAAAATTATCAATATATGGAAGAGTGTCAGTGAGAGTTGTGTCTGTAATTATTGAATTGTATCTTATCTTTCATGTATCTATAATTTTTTTTTCAATACCCACCTACAAGTAATTTTTCCAATCTTTTTCCATAATTTGAATGTTTATATTTTAAAGTTTATTGAGTAACTTATGAAAAAAATTAAATTGATCAAACATTTATAATTCTATAACAAAATATATTTATTTTTTAAGAAATAAAAAATTAACATGATCTTAATAATTTATTTAAAATAATTAGAATATGATTATAGGATTACAAAATTTTAATTAACTTAATTTTTTGTATAGATGATATACTTGACAAACTATACAATACAAATAATTCGAATTAACGGGGAAAAAAAAAAAACTCAGAAAAAGCCCACACTATGGCATAACAGGCTATTGTGACTTTAGTCATAGAGGATCCCTAATCCGAAAGGATCTATCTGACTTTATGTCTTGGATATAGAAGGCTGGATTGGAGATTATTTACTGTAAGCCCCATATATTTGTGTTTGTAATTTTTTTTTTAAAGGAGGATATAATATATAACTGGATTGTATATCTCCAAAATGGGTGGATATACAATACCCACTCCCCCCCTATTATATCATATCCCATCCAATGGGATAAGAATTAAAAATACAATTTTACCCTTTTACAATGGAAAATCTGATTATGTGTATATATGAACTTTACAATGAGAAATTTGATTATGTATATGAGAAATCCGATTGTATATTACCAAAAAAATTATATTCATGAATTTTATTTTTAAATTTTTATAGCTGAATTTTTTACATAAACAATATATATATATATATATATATAGAAACAAAAACGTTATTTCTTTTTCCAGATTCGGAGTTTCAATTTAATTTTTTAAATTTTAAATATAAAAAATATATTTATAACTATACTAATTTAAAAGGTTTTGAATTTTAAAAGTTCTAATTCAAAAAATATTTATCAATTTAAGAATTAAATAAATAAGTGGGCCAAATAAACTATGATATGTATTTTATTTTATTTTTTTAAATTTGTCATTTAAACTAGAATATGTATTTTTTATTTGTAAGAATTTAGAATACACAATTAAATTTAGAAAAATAATTTTCAAAATGTTAAAACTTAATTGATTCTAATTTATGTTTCTTCAATATTTTAAACAAATTTATATTATTATTTAATTTTTTATTGTGTTATACTTAATTGATTATTTTTATTTAATATACATATCTATATTGGCAAATGATTGGATATAATGGGCATGCATATATATTGCCCATTGATGGGTATAAGGACAAAATAGACATTAATGTATGTTACTTGCTTATATCTCATAATTCTTTTTGTCTAACAAACATAAATAAAAAATATCTAGTACTATATCCTGAACTTAACAAACATGAGCATAGATATGTTATCCAATCCATATATCCTATTTATTGCATATGCTGAATAAATCCCAAAATACATTATATTCTTCATCTTATATCTGGCCAATCAAACAAGGCTAGAACACTTATGATTAAGGTCTTGTCATTTTATTTTTAAAAAGAATCTATTCAATTTTTTTTAACAAACGCGATAAATTGATAGGGTGTTTGGGATGTCATAAAAAAGTTAAATCTTTTTTTTCAACCTTTTTTTTTTAGTGAATTTTTTTCAAAATTATGCTAAATTTTTTTGCTTTTCTGATTTGTCTTATGTAGTCGAATCTAAAAAGTAAAAAAATTTGAAAAATTCCAATAAGAAATCCAAAATAAGCCAAAAGTTCTATTGTATTTTATTTATTTTTGCCTTTTTAAAATTTCTTTAGAATTTTTAAAATTTTTTGATTCATCTCATCAAGTTGTATCTGTTTTTTTTTTTAATAAAAAAAATCAATAAAACCAAAACGAAAATGTGTGGTGGCCCGAATTTGTGTGGCCTGAATAGCTCAAATGTGTCAAAATGACGTCGTTTTGTCGTTTTGAGATATTCGATCCATTCGAACAAAGAAAATTCGGGTCACCTAGCATTGTTGAAACCAAAACAAGCCAAAAAAATACACACCAAATAAGCAAAGTCCAACAACCCAATATATATATATTTTTTTCATACATAAAAAATAAACAATTTATTAGATTATTAACTTATTTGAGTCACACCATCTCCATATTTTTTATATATCTTTTCATAATAAATATAAAAATTAAAAATAAATCATACCGAAACAGTAACTTTCGGTGACGAAGTGACTTGAAAGAGGAACAAGCCGCCTTTACTTGTTGAGACAACTCAAAAATCAAAACGTGACTGATTGTAACCCATTTTACTGAAAACTTATTCCATAGTTTAGGTTTTTCACCAATCACAGATCACTATGTTCTTTATTATTTTTCAATTACACAACCCAAATTGTAAATCATACTTTTTTTTATCAATCACAACACCTGACCGTTGCCATCACTGAGCAGTGAGCATAGCTTTTTGTCATCCTCCGAAGTAAATTGCAGCAAAACTTTTAAGGCCCCCAAGAGGTTTTATAGCAAGGTAGTGAACACCATCACACTTCATTGCTTCTTAATCGTAGGAATGTTGTTGAATAGATGGAAAAACAACTAGAGCTGGAGAGCAGAAAGTAGCAACTGTAAGAAATTTTCGTAATTACGCTTTTATTGATTATATTTTGTTTGGTTTATGAAAAACAAGTTGAAAGTGATTCAAACAGATTGACTAGTATGAGTCTAAAATTATTATTGTGATTCATAAAGTTTTGTATCATGGTCCATCTTAGTGTATTTATTATTTTATATGTGGATATGTTGTACGAATGTGTAAAGTCTGTTTTAAGTTATTTGAGTTCCTTAATGGGAGGGTTCAATAATTGTTTTATTTAGATTCGGTTCCCTCACCTATCATATCAGGGTTTACACACACACACACATATATATGGATTAAAGAGTTGTTAATCCTATTGAAAAACAACGTAAAGATTAGGAGAATGAGAAAAAAGCCGGTGCTAGGATTTTTCAATTATGAAGACTATTACTCAATATCTCAAGATAATGACGAGATTAAACGGTACGTATTTAAATTTATTAAAGTTTAGTTTAATCAAATTATGATGAAGTTTTAAATCCTGATATATAGATCTTGAAAATCTTACATGTGGTATCAGAGCTAATTATATTAGGATTAAAACATATAAAGATTAAAGTCATACTAATTGTATTTTAATTCATGAGTCTTATATAATTTATTGTGATATATATATATATATATATTAATATTATTTTGATGCTTGACAGAAGGACTTATGTTTTTCTAAGCTTGAAATAATCACATTAGGTATGGTTTATTGTGCGAATTTTATGTTTGTAATGTTGCTTATAAACATGGATTTAGATGGTTCATGCGGCTAGGCATATAATGTCAAGGTATTATTATCTTATGTTCATGTGAGACAATAAACTAATTATTACGTTTTGTCTCTGTTGGCTACATATTTTGTACAAGCCAATTACAATTCGACGCGTGGCAAAATAAGGATAATATAGGAAGACTATTCAAGTCTTCGATCCTGATCGTACACGTGGCAATTAGTATTGGTTATTATAAGATCTAAGTAGCAGTGGATCAACAAAGAGATGCAAGGTGATGTGGCTTCAACGGTTACTCATATTTCAAATTCAAATTTAGGAGGGAAGCCTAACTGCAAGTAATGGCGTAATGGAGCTAATCTTGAGGCAACATGATCAGCGATCATGGAGGAGCAGTTCGACAATTAGAAATGCAGTTCGATGGTCATCCTTGAGCAGTATAAATAGCAGAGAAGGCCCTAAAAAAGCCCCTAGACTCAGATCTAAAAAACCAGTCTTATTATACTTATTTTCCTTTCCAATTTTACATTTCCAATCTTACATTTCCTATACTTTAAATTCCTGCACTGCACTTCGTTCATAGGAATAGTTTCAAGTAGATTGTTGCTATAAACCTCTACGAGGCTGAGTTTGGATCATTGTAAGTTTTTCATTTTAATGAAATACTTCAAATGTTCTTCATTTGATTATTATATTGCTTAATTCTCCTAAATCAAGCCACCAGTAAAAGTCCTCTTCATTGAGGCTGAAAGAACTAAAATACAATCGTCTGATAATTGGTTGGCAATTAATTTTCTATAAGGACTGATTGATCCTTGTTGGCACGCTCGCAATTACAATAATAACCTTCGAAAGCCAAAAAGCCAACATATATTTTTGGCACGCCCAGTGGGACTAATTGAAATGGCTAGACGTAAGAGACAAGGAGAAAATGAAGGCGTGGAAGGAGAGGTAGAGATACCTAATCCGGAGGATAATGTGATAACACATCCTGTGGAAACTTCCATTTTATCAGACCTATGGTCGAACAGACCAGCACTTCAGAACAAGTACCACATGTTCGTAATATTGGACGAGACCAAGGAATTGGACCATCCACTATTCCATCTACTCAGCCAATAAATCCATGGGGTGGCCTAGTAGATGCTATGGGACAGCAATTAATGAGCACAATGGAAAGATGGGCAACGCCCTTTTTGGATCGAATGAATAACCACCAACCAACAAATGTAAGACACATGGAGGAAGTTTCAAATGTCCCTCAACAAAGATTGGCTAGAGATAAACAGCCTATGCAAGTTAATGGACATTCTAATGGTCAAACTAGTAATCAGAACTATGAAAGACCATCACCTCAGTCTTGGTACGAACCTATTCCGAGGCCTATAGCAGGTCAAAATGCCTCAGTACTTAACAGTGAAACCATGCAATTTGGTGGATCTGGCCCAGTACAAGAAAATGGCATAAGAATGGTTCCAAATCCCATGTTCGAAGCCATACCTGGCACAAGGGGGTTCACTAATCCCTTATTCGAATTTACACCCGGGGGTTGGAAGGTTTTCCTACAAATGGAAGAGACACAACACCAGTTCCAGCACCTTTCGCAGGTCCTTTCGCAGGACAGGCTCAAAAGGGTTACCCACACCCCAACAGCAACCTGCACCACAGGGACAACCAGTCCCAAATATACCACCTTATGGACCAAGAGGACCACAGGCACAAGTTTGCCCACCAAATCCTATGTTTGCCCCTCCAGTAGTGGTTCAGCAGGCACAAAATATGGTCCCTAGGGACCAAATTGCAGATATTGTTAGAGAAATGTGTGGACCGATGGCTCGGGGGGTCCAGACTCCTGTGTACAGGAAACCATATCCAGAATGGGTAGACAGGGTACATGAATACCCAAGAGGTTTCAGGATACCAGATTTTGCCCTTTTTTATGGGAATGGAAACCAATCAACAGTAGAGCATATTGCTAGGTTTGCTGCTCAATGCGGCGAATTTACCAATAATGACTATATGAAGTTAAGGTTATTCCCAAATTTCCTAACTGGGGAAGCATTTGTATGGTATATTAACCTTACACCTGGCTCTATCCAGACTTGGCAATCGATGGAAGAGGCATTTCATGCCCAATTCTTCCAATCAGAGCCAGAGGTTTCCATGGCAGACTTGGCAAGATTGAGTCAAAGGCCTGATGAGAAGGCTACTCAGTTTATTGCCAGATTTAAAAGGGCTCGAAATAAATGCAGAGTCATCTTACCAGAGCCAGAATTTGTGAGATTGGCTCAAAATGGTTTAGAGTTTAGGCTTCGAAAGAAGTTTGACTCGACTGAGTTCAGAGATTTAGTGGAACTCACTTATAAGGTGTCTAGGTACAAAGCATTACTAGAGGAGGAACAAGATCGAAATAATGCATCGTACAAGACATATTATAGAGATCCTAATTATGAGATCGATGCAGCAGAGATTGTGGGGAAAGAACCTGTGATCCATGAAGTATTAATTCATAAGGATACAACAATTGACCAGAAATTTAAAAAGAAAGACCTTCACCGGAAATACTCTTTCGATTTAACTAAGGAAGATGACATTTTTTATCATTTGCTTGCAGCCAACTTCCTTAAGTTACCAAAAGGAGTCAAAATTCCATCTCTTGATGAACTTAAAGGAAAAGTATATTGTAAATGGCATAATTCTTGGTCTCACTCGACTAAGAACTGTATTGTTTTTCGAGACAGGATCCAAGAACAAATTCAGAAAGGAAGTTTGAAATTCCCAGTCAAAGCAGAAAAGGCCATGGGGATTGACAGTAATCCATTTCCAGAAATTGGAGAGGTGGCAGCCAATGTCATAATGCTAGACTTTCGAAGCTTGTCCTTGAAAGAATTGAGAGAAGTCAATGTGCAGATGCATGTTGCCAACCAGACAACTATCAAGAAGGACACAGGAAATCTACCAGCTATTGGACAAGGTTCACACCAGAGGGAAGACTCTGATGAAGAAGTACTGGATGACGACTCCTTAGAAGCAGCTATAATGGAAAGGATGTGTCCCAGGTGCAGACTGAGCTACAAATGGTTGAAAGGGCTTCCAATTGATGGGAAGCAATATTACAGGGATGTGCAGAGACGTCCCAAACCAACCAACGCTTACAATAAAAGGCCATATCCATCTGGTGTTAGGCAGCAGCCATTGATGGTTGAACCAACAGCTGATAGAATGCATTCCAAAGGTAAGAGGCCTTTATATGAGTCCAGGCCACCTAATTATTACAGAATGGAGAGCAGTCATTCTGAGAGGAGACTGGAGAGAGGTTCAGTTTATGGGATCAAAGCCAGAGATTGGCCCCCTAGACCAGCCTCACGCAGGACAGAAAGTGGACACCTTCATCAAAGGCCTGAGTTAGGCCCAAAGCATGAAGTCAAGGCCAAACAGTGGCCTTCACAGCCAGCTTCGAAGGTGATTTCGAAGGAAGAAAGAAGCAGTTCAACAGCCGGGTCAGTAAGTTCGTGGGTACCTGGGGTCCCAGATTGGTTTGTGATGCAGAACAAACCTAGGGAAGTGTTTACCCAAAGAGATGTAATTGGAAACCAAGGCAGGATGGTCAAGCCTCCTTTGGTGGCTCCAAACAATTGGGTGTTGCTTAAGCACCCCAAAACAAAGGAACCAGATATGGTCCCCGTAATTTCTAGATCACAAAGGAGGAAAATTCAGCGTAGGTACACTCAGTACCAGCAAGACCTGAAAGAGAGTGGAGAGAGTTCTTCATTGGTACAGACAGAAGGAAAGAAGAATCCAAAGTCAGACCATACTCCAAAACCAACTCTACAAGGCAAGATGGGTGGCAGCAGAGAACAGTTGGCCAAAGTTCACTCTGAACTAAAAGCCAGAGAGAAGTCCAGTTTAGCAGGATTGGAGAAGGCGTTGATGGAGAGTGACAGCGAGGCAGAGAAAGAAGTTGGCTTAGGCCAAAAGAAAGAAATGGTTGAGGAAGAAATGTTCGAAGCCTTCATGGCTGAACAAACATTTTTGGTTGAAAACCAGTTAGAAAAGACCATTTGAAAGAGCTTGCTAGTAAGGAAGTGCCAGAATGCAGTATGGAGGATGCTTCTGAAGTAACTGAACAAGGTGGCCAAGAGGAGAAACAGGCACAGCCAACCATCCAATTTGGCTCAGTATCAGTGAATATGGTACACATACTACCACATGAATTCCAAGCTGGAGATGAGAACCAAGAAGGCAAGAAATGGACCCACTTCCAGTCTCTAGTGAAGACTCACAAGTGAGTATGGTGCAAGATGATTCCGGAATGGCTACCCCAATGGAAACTGAATATGAGAGTAAAGAAGAGATGAGCATTAACCTCTCATATCCTTTTGAATATCCCTCGAACTCTATGACACAGCATGTCAAGCCTTTGTATATCAAGGCCTTTTTCGATGGGATACAATTGAACCGAGTCTTGATAGATAATGGGGCAGCGGTGAACTTACTACCAAAATCTTCCTTGAAGAAACTAGGGAAAAGGAACCCCAGGTTAATCCCAACCAGCACAACCATTGCTGGTTTCGCCGGAGACAAACAGATGGCTCAGGGAATTCTGCCTATCAACCTGAGTGTGGGAACCAGGGACTGCATGACAGCATTCTTCGTCATCGACAGTAATGCTAAGTACAATGCTTTACTTGGTAGAGATTGGATTCACACTAACAAGTGTGTGCCTTCCTCTTTGCATCAGAAAATAATGATGGCCTTGGGCAATGGGGAGACAGAGGAAATTGATGCAGATCCTCAACCCTTCATAGCCTGTGCAGACTTCGCAGAGGCCAAATTGTATATTGAGGGAGTGACACCACTCAGTATACTGAGGAAACCTGATGGCTCAGCCGAAGTGACGGCTGATGAGGAAGTGACACACCTGAAGCACTTAGTCCAGGAGAGTGCTGATGAAGAGGTTGTCGTTAAGGATGACAATGATGCCTGGTTGTAGGCAAAGAAATGAAGTCCAAGAAGCCAAGTCTTTGGCTCTAATTAAGTTCTCAATATTGGATGTAAAATCAATAGTCCAAGAGTACAAGAGCAAGAGAAAGAAGCCATGATAATTGGCTGCAAGCAGAAGCAACAACAGGCCAGAGTTTTGGTCCTTGACAAATACTGTGCATTGGACATTGAAACAAAAGTCCAGGAGATACAGGAGGAAGAAGCCTTATGGACAGACTTTGTCTATGAGGAGAGGGTAAAGATGTTGAATTAAGAACCTGGGAGCAGAACAAAGCAAGAAGATTGCTTCGAAGGCAGAAGGGATCAAAGAAGAAGCTTCAGTAAGTTCTCAGACACAAGACCCCTTAGAAGAAGTAAATTTAGGGAAGGTTCTATACAACAGCCCACCTACATAAGTGCTTGTTTGAATGCTCTGGACAGGGACCAGTTGTTGGTTGTTCTGAAGAAATATAAAGATTGTTTTGCATGGTCTTATAATGAACTACCAGGATTGGATAGGTCATTAGTGGAACATAGGCTCCCTATGAGGCCTAATTTCAAGCCATACAAGCAAAAGCCAAGAAGAATGAGTCCAGAAGTGATTCAGAAAGTTAAGGAAGAAATTCTTAGACTACTCAAGGCAGGCTTTATCAGGACAGCCAGGTATGTTGAATGGCTATCCAATATTGTGCCTGTAGTTAAGAAGAATGGTAAAATGAGGTATGCATTGATTTCAGAAACTTAAATCTAGCAACTCCAAAAGATGAATATCCTATGCCTATAGTAGATTGTTGGTAGACAGTTCAGCAGGGCATCAAATTTTATCAATGATGGATGGGCACTCTGGTTATAACCAAATCTGCATTGCAGAGGAGGATGTTCACAAGACAGCATTCAGATGTCCTGGGAATATTGGGACCTTCGAATGGGTTAAAATGCCATTTGGCCTGAAGAATGCTGGGGCTACATATCAGAGGGCTATGAACACTATCTTTCATGACCTCATTGGAGGGTATTTAGAGTGTTATATTGATGACATTGTAGTTAAATCCCAATCCATGGAGGAGCATCTGTTTCACTTAGAAGCAGCCTTTGAAAGAATGAGAAAGTTCAAGTTGAAACTCAATCCTCTTAAGTGTGCTTTTGGCGTATCATCTGGAAACTTCTTGGGCTATGTAGTACACAAGAGAGGAATACAGATTGACCAGAATAAAGCCAAAGCCATCATTGAAGCCAGACCTCTATCAAGTAAGAAAGAATTACAAAAGTTCCTTGGACAGGTTAATTTTCTTCGAAGATTCATTTCTAACACTGCAGGGAAAACTAAAGTATTTTCTTCTTTATTAAGGCTAAAAGATGAAGAGGAATTTGTGTGGATAGCAGAGCATCAAATTGCTTTCGAAGGTATCAAAGCCTACTTGGCCAACCCTCCAGTGTTGATGTCACCAAAGGGTGATAAGCCCTTGAAGTTGTACATAGCTACAGCAGAAGATTCATTGGGAGCTTTTTTAGCCCAAGACAATGAAGAATGCAAGGAGCAAGCTGTTTATTACCTTAGTAGGTTTTTAAATTCTTGTGAATGTAAATACTCAGCTGTAGAAAATGTCACGACCCCACTCCGCCCCTAGTAGAATGGTGTCGTGATGGCCAGTAACCCGAGATTACCGAAGGCCAACTTTCAAAAATTCACACACAAGCAGAGTATAATATATGGGGCTTACATGTGTGGAAGCAATGTATGTAAATCTAATTAGTTCATAAGAGCTGTGCATAGATCAAATGATATGGCATACATCTTAATCATAATATTACAACTTGAAAACAAATAAAATAAAGTACATTTTACATCTTGATCAAAAGGCTTCTCAAGCCGACATATACAAAAGAAAAGAAATACAAAGCCAAGAAGCATAATCTTCAAGATTGCCGACATAAATATTGCCGACATAACATGGATCAAACATCATCTTGCAAACAACACATCTCGGCGTCACCGCCTTCATGCTTGTTACCTACATATATATAAGGAGAGGGTGAGCTTGGATACTCAGTGAATGGTATAAGTAATAAAGGGATTAAATGAATGATTCCCGAGGTCCTTGTCAAAACATTACATAACATAACTTGTAACAAAACATGGGATGAATCAAGTTCATCATTCAAATCTTTCAAAGCTTCTTGGATGTTAAAACATCAACATATACTTGGGGTGATGACATTCCGGACAAAACAATCCACCCGTTCAAAGTCCGTCGGTGGCAAAGATAACTCAACAAGGGTGCTACTTAGGCTTAACGTCCCCTAGCACAAAAGGACGATGCTACTTGGGCTTAACGTCCCCTAGCACGAAAGGACGGTGCGACTTGGGCTTAACGTCCCCTAGCACGGAAAGGACGGTGCTACATGGGCTTAGAGTCCCCTAGCATGGAAGGACTTGTGCTACAAATGCTTATAGTCCCCTAGCACGTACGGATTGGTGCCACAAATGCTTAAAGTCCCCTGGCACGTACGGACTTCCCGAGAATGTCATCCAAAACAAAGCTTATACTTGATACACAAAACAGGGACAATCATTCATGCTTGATCAAATACTTTTCAAAACAAAGCAAAGCAAAGCTTATCAAAACATTATAACATAGCTTTATTAAAAATGCCACTCACATAGTTCTTGAGACGTCGGGATCAAAGCAAAGGTCCAAGTCCTACAAACACATGGCAAGGTCTACTGAATACACTTCTCAAAACAAGTCTTACATGCATGCAAATGATCTCGGGAAAACATGCTGGGAGTTAAAACACTGTTTTACATGTCAAGAAAACATGCTGGGTACTAACCAGGTCTTTGCCGAGGTCCCACACCTCATTGCCGAGGTGTGGTCCCGATGGCCACATACAAGGAAAAGAAGTTGGGAAAATCTGGGTTTCCCTCTTGATGAACATGAAGAACATGAACATGAATGCTAAAATCATAACTTGTTTATACAAAATCTGAGATTTCATGCTATGAGTTCGAAAACATGGACCTGGGGTACCCATACTTAAAGATCTTGGGAAAACAAACACAAAAACATGGATCTTAATGCAAGCTTTCGGATCAAATCATGGCTTTTCTTCAAGAACACATGAATGTCATATTCTCTTTCTAAAACCGAACTTCAAAGCAATGCATGGCTTTCAAAACATGCTCAATCATGCAATGCAGCTAGATAAACAATAAAAACAGCAAGAGCAAATCAAGAATCTAACCCCAAAACACGGATCTAACGGTTCAAGGTGTGAGGATCAAGCTTGGAATCTACACTCACTCAAGAACTCTTCTTCCTCTCTTCCTAGAGCTTCTCTTTCTTCAAAGGCAAAGATATGGAAATGATATGGTTTCTCTCTCTGCCAGCTGATTTAACACTCAGCTCGGACACGTGGCACTACCGGGTTGGTTCTCCTCAAAAGGTGATTGAAAGACATGACATGTGTAGGACAAAGTGTATTCAACAAGCTAAGCGGCAGGGGCACTCCGGCAAGTAATGATCTCGGCTAGGAAGGACAACACTTGGCCTAGTTGTGCCACACCTCGGTCTAGGTCGTACCGATCCAGGAACAAGATCACTTAGGCGCAAAGGTAACATGTAATAACCCTCACCACTGATTACCGATTTCCTACCGAATACTGATAAACTGAGACTGATTATGATAAGTAATGAATCAACTGAAATACTGAGCCGATTGATTGGAATCTGGAACTGAATTGACTGAGTATATCTAATTAATTGCATATCTATCTGTTTGTCGTTTAATTATCTGTTTGTATTTTTATGTTTAAATTGTTAATTGAAGGCCTTATCGGCGGCCGAACCCGAAATCGATTAGTGTTTTGGTGATCATCATAATTTATGTGATTTTATGGTGTAACTATCTGAAAATTGAGTTGGTATGATTAAATTAGATTAATTGTTGGTAATTTGCATCATTAGGCTTATTTACAATCATGCCATTGTTAGTGGGCCATTATACCAACATAGAGGGACTTAGTCTTGCATTTGATCAACACTTTCTTCAACCTATTTTGAGTGTATAACCGACCTAGAGAGAGAGAGAAACTTGAGGAGTTGATTTCATTTCAATTTTGCTTGTAAATTGCTTGGTAATTGAAGGAATTGGAACATAGGTTGCAAATTAAGCTTCCTCACCTTGTAATTGAAGCTCTAGGTAAGGAATTTAACCTCTCATTGTTGTGTTTAAGCTTGTTCATGCCTAGTTCTTGTATCCTTAGTGATTTGAGCCTTGAATTGGTCCATATATGTCAAATTGGAGCCTAGCGCATGCATGCATGCCTTTAATTTGAAGTTTTGAAGTTGTCCTTCATGAAATGGTACATGCATGTTCATAATTTTGCAACGGTCCATGTTTTCAACTTGTTTTTGGAACAATTGGCTCACTAGAGCATCAAATTGAAGCTTTGAAATGATTTGAATTCATGCATGTTTGCATGTTCTTCATGTTCATGAAGATGGGTTTGGAATTTGGATTTAATTGACTCACCCTTGGGCTTTAAACTCACAAATTGAGCTTTGAAACTTGTTGTATATTGAGTTTAAATGTGTTTTCCAGAAATTGGGCCCAATAGGTCGAGTTTTGAGCTTAGGAATGCTTGGTTTGAGCTTGGGAGGCAAATATGGAAATTCCAGAATTTGGCTTTTACGCTCGAGCGACAACCATTTACTCTGAGCACCGCTCGAGCGAAGGAATGGTGGCTCGAGTGTAAATTTCAAGCCCTCAGAATCTTGATGCACACAGACGCATGCTCGAGCGAAAGAACCTACGCTCGAGCGAGGACTGTGTCTTACACTCGAGCGAGCGCCGAGCGAGCATCGAGCGGAGTTTTCCAACATCCAGTACTTTTTGTATTTTTGCAGACCGCTCGAGCGGGGAATTCCACGCTCGAGCGACCCTACTGTTTTGGCATGCTCGCTCGAGCGAAGAAATCCACGCTCGAGCGAGACCCTTATTTTCTGAAAAATTTTGAAAATGTTTTCTAAGTGCATCTTTGCATCCTCATCCCATCTTAGGCATTCTTAGGCCTAGTTTAAGGCATCTTAATGAGGATATAGATGTAGAACACACCAAGGCAAATTTAGGGATTAAGTTAATATCTTTCCCAATTGTGAGACTTAGTGTGTGTTCAATCTGTTAATTGTATAGGGTTGGCTTTCCGAGAGGACGCTCTAGCTTACCGTAGCCCAGAACTCTGTGAGTAATAATTGTGTAAAGATATGTTCAAAATGATTATCTTCTGAATACTGAACTGAACTGTTTACTAAACTGATATTGTTTACTGAATGAATGTATGTCCTATATTCTGAACTGTACTGTGGCATCCTTAGCACCTACTGTTTACTGTTACTGTTACAGAGATCTCTGTCGGTTCCCTCGTGGAACCACTAGGGGTTACTGATTGATGGCCATCATTTACTGCTCGGTCTTTTAAGACCTACTGTTTACTGTTATGCTAATGGATATACCACATATGACTGTTTACTGTACTGAATAACTGATATACTGATTTAATGAATTGTTTTCATTACTGTAAGGACATTCATTCTAAACCCCTTTACGCTTTATGTTATTCACTGGGCTTTAGCTCACTGCTCATATATATATGTAGGTGTACAGGCACCGGACCAATGCTAGAAGCGTCGGGGTAAACTCCAGTTTTGTCAAGCCAACCGCTGTGCCTCACTGCGAGGTTCCAAGCCTGTTCAAGCCTTGGCTTAGGGGTGTTTTAATCTCCCCCATCTGTCTTTGTAACCGTATTGTATCTGTATAGACTGTTACTGCACTGTACCGTTAGATAGGGATTAAGTCCCTGTCTTGACTGATTGTAAATACTATGTATATATCTATGTACGTATGAAAAATCTTTTTGCATACAGACTGACACAGCTCATTGGACATTGTTTGTTTACTGTATTGGCTTCCGCCAAGCCCCTGTACTCTGTATTATTGTATTACTGATAAGCAAGCCTTCGGTAATCTTAGATTACTGGCCGGTTACGGCGCTAAACCCATAGGGGCAGGTTTGGGTCGTGACATAACATCTCGGCCTAGATAATACACATCTCGGCCTCGGTGATACACACCTCGGCCTAGATGATGACATCTCGGCCAATATGTTAGGGCAGAGGTGGAGGTCAACCAGAAATGGTTCCAAGATAGTTCTAGGCTTAAGGTGACCTGGGCTTGGATTAACCTAGGCTTAACACGACTTAGGCTTGGCATGACTTAGGCTTGGGGTCAGCAAAGAAGGAACAAAGCATGAAACACACTTAAGCAAAACAAGGCAAGATTGGCAATGCACTTAACATGGCAAAACATATAAATGCATGCAAGCATGACTAAGACATGAATGTGGGTTGTTACAGAAAAACTGTGCCTTGCATTGTATTTTGCTGCAATGAAATTAAGATACTATCTTTTGCCTACAACTGTCTTGGTAATTGCAACCACATATTTGGTTAAGTATATGTTTTCTAGACCTATGTTGAGGGGAAGAATTGGCAAATGAATATTAGCCTTATCAGAATTTCATTTAGAATATGTTCTCCAAAAGGCAGTAAAAGGACAAGTTTTAGCCAATTTTTTGGCAGACCATCCATCTCAAATAGAAAGCCAAGAGATAATGGAACTTGACATGGCTAGTGTTGAGCCATGGCAAATGTGGTTCGATGGATCGAAAGCCAATGGCCTAACTGGAATTGGTATAGTGATTAAGTCACCACAAGGAATAGAAACCACACATGGTTTCAGAGTGGATGAAATTACTTGTTCTAATAATCAAGCTGAATATGAAGCCTTAATAGTGGAATTGGAAATTCTTATTGGACTACAAGTTCACGCAGTTGACATATTTGGAGATTCTTAATTGGTGGTTAACCACGTGAAAGGGATCTTCAAATGTCAAAGTATAAGCATGTTGTCATACTATATTGTTGCATTACATCTGCTTTCTCAATTTCAAATAGCAAATGTAACTCATATCCCAAGATTCTTGAATAATAGAGCTAATGATGTGGCTCAGAAAGCTTCGAATTTCAAGAGGAGGGATAATGCTCAAAGGGACATAAGCCAAACAACATATCAGAAATTAATATCAACCTTGAACAAAAGGAATGTGGTCCTGGAAGTCAATCATAATGACTTGCAGGAACAAGATTGGAGGCATCCAATAATGCAGTATTTGGCCGGCCCATCCTCGAAGGCCAGCAGAAAAATTAAATTACAATCTATGCAATACATCATATACGGTAATGCTCTCTACAAAAGAGGGGGAGATGGTTTATTGCTGGAATGTTTAGGCCCAAAAGAAGCATTGACAACTATGGCTGAGGTTCATGAAGGCATCTGTGGTGCTCATCAACCTGGTGTAAAGATGAGGTAGTTGCTTCGAAGGCATTCCTACTATTGGCCAACTATCCTTAAAGACTGCACAAAATATGCAAGGGGTTGCTAGCCATGTCAAAAGCATGGCACGATCAGGCATGTGCCCATAACTGACCTGTATGCAGTAGTAAAGCCTTGGCCATTTAGAGGATGGGCCATGGATATGATGGGGAAAATACACCCACCTTCTTCGAAGCATCATTGTTTCATTTTAGTGGCCACTGATTACTTCACTAAATGGGTCGAAGCTAAGCCATACAAGGCTGTAGACCAAACTGAAGTTATTGGATTCATTAAGGATTTAATCCACAGATTTGGTATCCTACAGACTATAACCGTTGATAATGGGACTGTGTTTGATGGGAAAATGGTAAAGTCTTTTGTGGCAGAGTTTGGAATTAGCCTTGTGAATTCTACCCCATATTATGCACAAGCCAATGGTCAAGCTGAATCATCCAATAAGTCCTTGAAAAAAGGAATACAAAAGGTTGTGGAAGACAATCCTAGGGATTGGCATAACTTGTTGTTGGATGTATTGTGGGCTTATAGAACTTCCCCAAGGTCAAGCACATGAGTCACTCCTTATGCCTTAGTATATGGGCATGATGCAGTGTTACCTGTGGAAATTAATGTTAAGTCCTTGAGAGTAAGATGCCAAGACCAGTTAAATCCTGAGCAATACCATCAGAGTATGTGCTTGGAATTAGAAAGCATAGATGAAGCTAGAATTCTGACATTAAATAGCATTCTTTTCCAAAAGAAGAAAGCAGCTGTAGCACGCCCGCGGGGGACCTCGCTACAGTTCGGACTCGATTTGTGTCGCGGTTCTAAATCTGAACCAAAGAGTCCGAATCCGGCAAATCGTTTTGAAGAAAAACAAATTTTTGAAAAAGTAGTGCCAAACATGGACTGCTTTGCCAGATTACAGAGTCGCCACCTAAATATTTTTAAAATGGGAAATTTAGGAAACCCTGACTCGGTGCCGAAGGCCACGTGTCCGTCATTACCAAAGTGATCTTGGCTCGGGAGCTTGGGTACGATCGGGGAAGGTCAGCTATGAGCACCCCCTTTCGCCCGGTCCGAAGACCGGCCTCTACTAACCGTGATATCCAATTTTGAAAACTTTATGCGTTCTTATTCCGGTTATTAGCCTAGAATTACTATGTTATGCGCACAGCAAACAAGTATAGACTAGATTGCCTAATTCGGAAATAATCATTGCATGTCCGTTTTGTTTCGAAAGCGTTTCGGGTTTTGCTACTCGCAAGTAGGCTAAAATACGGATTTCAATGAGTTTTCCCAACTTACGCAATCCAACCTCCACCCACAGGCATTCAAACAGTAATATCACATAAGCATTTAGCCGCATGGCAAGCATACTGTCATGTTAACATTCACACGCATGCGAAGTGCTAAAGCATAAAAACTTACATCGTTCTCCGTGCCAAAAACAATAACCCGGTTAGCAAACATGCATGACCTAGTTCATGTTAAGTGGCTAATGCAACACAGGCATAGATGCAATTTAGAGTAGGCTCGGCTAACCCTAAACATGGCATGTGAAGTGCGCGAGTAGCACATATTCAATTTGGAATTGAAAATACGATGCAGTTTGTATGATGTACCGAGCCCAGTGCATGTAAACAAATGCATGAATGCACGCATGCATTGCACGAGGTATGCTAAAATAAGTATGCCCTAATCTACCAACATAAGCGGGTAAATAAAAGGGAAGAAAGAAATGGGGATTGGAAGACATACACCCACTCACACACACTTATTACAATTTTGCCCTCGCTCGGAGGGACCGAATAATAATACAGAACCGAATAAATAACTAACTACTCTAGCTAATTAAATATTACAAATTAACTAAATTAATTAAATAAATTAATTAATCTAATTAAGCATTAAACCGCCTTGGGATGAGGGCCGAATGCAGCGCGTGTTCGGGGCTGGCTTGGAACCGCACTGCCGTGCACAGATTGCCTCTGTTTCCTCTGCTCTCCTCCTCAGAAAATTACCAAAATCCCAGGAGTGCCTCTCAGGGCACTGGGGAGTACCACCGGCTGGGGCAGAGCACCACCGGCTGAAGGAGGAGGCCACCGGCACTGAATTGTTCCATCGGCTGGGAAAACACTGCCGGTCGGCACTAAAAAGTGCCGGTCGGCACAAAATGTTCTGCAGATCCTGCAACTCACAGCAGCAGAGGACAAACTATGCATGGCAAGGTAATTCAAAGCATGTATGCACAAAACACATCCCACATCATGTTAATGACTCAATGGGGTATATGCCTCGATCCTCGGACCACCAATCGCGCATTTTCATGCATGATGGCCCTAAGAATCAAGAATGCAACTTTACTATAAAATGCATGCAAACCAAATAATCAAACAAGGGTGCCAAACCTCCATCAAACTCACTTAAAGGGGCTTGGCATGCATGTCAATATGATGAAGCCCTAAGCATGGCAAACTAGTATGCAATATGGACAATGCAAGGTGCTCATGCAAGCATACAAACAAGCATATGAAGCAAGCATGCAAACCAATGGAATAATGGATTTAGACATGAGTTAGGCCACTCAAAAAGGCCTAAAATCAGTAGCCAATATGCCTACAATTGGGGACTAAACACACACACACACATGCACATGTTAAGGTGCCAAACCGAAGGCATAAACAAGCAACATTCAAGCACACTTAAAGAAGCCAAACATGGACTAATAGCATGCATTAAAAAAAAGCTCTGAAATTCGTGTTAAACATGATGCCAAATCATGCAATGAAGCATGCCAAACAAAGCATGCATATGGCCTAGGCTTAAGGCAAGTCAATGAGGCATTGAACCACACCTATGCAAGACAATTATGGCATGCATTAATCAACCCAAAACAGACTTTTAGCATGTCAAAATAGGCCCAAAGGACCACTTAGATGGCATCTAAGAAGCTTGAAATCAAGGGCATGCAACATGACCAAAACATGGAGCATTTAACATTAGCTTAAGAAGTCACAAAGAGGCATGCAATGTAAACATACAAGCACTTCTAGGGGACTGAAATAGCATGCTAGGTGGTTCCAGACCATCAAAAACAATGCAAGCAAAGCATGCTACACACTCATGCTCTTAAGGCCAACAAGCCAAATGCAAAGGGGCTATATTAAACATGCTAAGATTGACCAAAATACTTATGGACAGACCTAAAACATGGTAATATGAGCACAAAATCTTCACAAACACAAGTCTAAAACATGCTAGAAATGGAGGCATACAACCTAAGCATGTTAAGGCATAAAGAGGCATTACAAGGCAACTATACTAAGCATGCATAGGAGACCAAAACCAACTTGGAGGCATGTTATATCATGGCAATATAAGCATGGAAAACAACCAAGGCATGCTCAACACACACTCAAACATGGTGCTCCTTTGGAAGCCAAAACTTGCCCTTTTCAAGGACATCAAGGAGAGGGGGTGGCCCTCCCCTTTCTAGGACTTTAAGGCACCATCTCCACCACTGAAATCCCTCAAGATTTCAGTGGTGGAAAGGTCCAAGCACACAAGTCCCGGATCTCTCCAAAATAGCACAAAAATGAGCCCTTTTCAAGGCCTAAGGGTGGTCAAACCTACCCAAACCACTAAACACTCTTAATATACAACAAAGAGGGTTAAAAATCAGAACTTTTTTGTGCCAAACACTAAGCTCAAAAACTGTTTTAAAGCAAGTAAAAATGAGGTATAAGAATGGGGTAAAAAGGGGGTTAAGTTCTTACCCTTGTAGCCTTCTTCAACAAAAATGGTGTGATGGCTTCTTTGAGCTTCAAACCAACCAAAAAATTCAAGAACCAGCTTCTTGGGACCTCAGTAACCAAAGAAAGGTGAAACACTAGGTGCTAGTGTGCAAAAGTATGAACTAAAGCACCTAGTGTACAAAATGGGCAAGGAATAGAGAGATAGGATAGATATATGGTTTCTAACCTAAAACCAGAGCTTGCTTTCTATCGAAAATGGCTGAAACCTCTCAAGAATTCCAAACCTTAAGTCAAGAAGAAGAGCCTTCCTCTTATAGAACTTGTAAGACTTACAAGCTAAGCAACCAAGGGCTCATCCCTCCATACACGTGTATGGAGGGGAAACCAATGGCACACAGCTGTCTGAAAATATCTCAGAAAGCAAGTGCACAATGTCCGGCCGGCAAAAAAATGTCATTTTGACAAAATTGAGTGCCGACCGGCACAAAAGAATGCCGACCGGCACAATATAGTGCCGATGGCAACTCTAGCCAGCCGGTGGCCTCTAGCCCCAGCCGGTGGTGTGTAGGGAAGCCTCACAAAGCATTCCCTGCCCTTCCAAGGCAAAACACAAGTGTTTGGTGCAAAACCAAACACAAACGGTCGAGTCCGGAGGTCCTGAGGCACGGCGCGCGAGCCGAGAACTCCGGGAACTCCAAACGAACACAAACATGGATAATCACCGAGTGTTCCAACGGTGACGTCCAAGTCTTGAGGACGGTAAAAAATGAGGTGTCTACAGCAGCCAAAAACTATAATAAAAAAGTCAAACACATTGGCTTTGATGAAGGTGATTTGGTGTGGAAAACCATACTCCCAATAGGGATTAAAAGCCATAAGTTTGGCAAATGGTCACCTAACTGGGAGGGACCATACCAAGTCCATAGAGTCCTTCCTTTTGGAGCATACCATTTGAGAAATTTGAATGGATATGTATATCCCAAAAAGATTAATGGCAGGTATTTGAAGCCTTATTTTCCAACTATATGGGAAACACAAGGAGTAAAATAAATGCCAAGTACAAGAACACAAAAATACTCAAATGATAAATAAGAATTTGTCTTTCATAAAGAGCTGAATACATTCTGCCATAAATTGGCCCAAAAATCATTACAATGCCTCAGTTGTTCTTTTACAATGGATGCTCTATTATTAAAAGATGAAAACAACTGAATGGCTGTGGTCATTTCCTGCTTTCGGTCAACCAGTCATTGGTTGGTGATCTGCAGTTTGGTGTCAGTTCGGATCAAGGCCTGGTTCACTGCAGATAGCTCCTCCTCAAGTTAAGCTTTCCTCTCCAGTAGTTGAGTTCGAAAATGGGAGACAGAGGAATGTTGTTCCTTTAGCCCTGAGACTTCAGCAAGTGCTGTGGAAACAAAGTTCTGGTCTCTCACTAATTTCTCCTCTGCAACCCTGGCAGCATGACAAATGTTGATGTAAAAGTCAATAGTAGCTGTTGTTTGAGATAGATGACTTGAGACAGTTATACTGGATTGCTCAACAACTTTACAACACTGAAGGAAGCCATTTCTTATTATAGGCCTTTGTAAAGCCTCGAAAGGAATCCTTGAAAAAGATATCAGCAACTCTAGACAGCTGTCTAAATCCATCAGAGGTGCAGAAGGCTTACTACTAGAGGAAGACGAGCTCTCAAGAATTTCTAATAAGGAATTAGCCAGAACTGATGGCTCAGCCTCATCATTAGCTATTGGAGAGGTAGAGGGCATGTCGAAGAGACTGGCTAGTCTTGCTTCGAAGATATCTACCTCATCCGTGGACATGAGGGGTGCAAAAAGAGCAGTGGTGGAAGGCACAGAGGACTGCATAGGGATAGAAGAAATGGGTGGAGCATCTTCAGCAGTCTCTATGGTCCTAGCCACCAATAGGTCAAGGGATGAAGGGCTGGAAGTAGGTAAAGGTAATAAACCATGGGTTGGAGAGCTGCCAGCACCTTTTGTACGGGAATCAGCTACCATCAGAGAAAGAGCAGTAGTTAGAATTTCTTTAGGAGGAGGGGGAAGAGCGAGGCTCAAAAGAGAACTAAATTGAGGTAGATCCAAAGATAAGTAAGAAAGATACGGATTTAATCCAAAGGAAAGAGATGCAGGAATGCTTGGCCTCAATGAGGGTATATTGAATGTAGGCCTAGGAAGTGGGAGTATTATCTGAATAGTCCTCACATTTTGCATCTGATCAACTTCAACTGAAACTGAGGGAGTCCTTATTGGAAGAATAGGCTCAGAAGTTGTTGCTGCAAAAGAAGAGATGTAAAGTAATGTCAAGTTTTAATACCAAAAATTTGATAAGGGAGAAACAGTAGAAGTATAAAAAAAAATTATTATTTGTTTAAGAAGTGATAGCAGCAATAGGAGAGCTTCGAAGGGAATAGTGCTCAGCAATATGTTGCCTTCTTGCAGTTTCCCTTTGGATTGCATCAGCAGCAGCTGCTTCATCTCTTAAGAATTGCTGCTACCGTCTCTTCTCAGCTCTCTCAAAGACAATTATGGCCTTAGAATGCTCTTGTTCTACTGCCTTAGCAGCTGATTCATGAATAGGGTCTTCCACCAAATTAGAAGGAGAGACAGTCATCTTCTTTCTCGGTGTTGGTATTGCCTTCTTTTTCTCAATTTCTCTCTCCTCAATCTGGGATTCAGATTCCTCAGAAGTGAGTTCCTCTGCTACTCTGGCAGTTGTCTCATGAGTGGGATCTTGATCCAAATCAGAAGGAGAGACAGTTGCTCTTTTCCTTCTTTGTACGAGTGCCTCTTGCTCTTGATCTTTTTCTTCTTCTTCTTCTGCTGATTGAACTTCAGGCACTTCCTTCACAGGATCAGGCAAGAGTTTCCTTTTTTTCTTTTGCTGTTTGCTCCTGAGGAGCTGTAAAGCTTGGGTCTTCTGAGGAGAATCTCCCTGTGAGACACCTGCACCACCTTCACAAAAGAAGAATTAAAGATGAGGCTAAAAGCATTATAAAGAAGGCAAAAAGAAAAGAAAAAAAAAAAAACAAGGGTATTTACCTTTCTTTGAGGCAGCCCGAGTAACTCTAGGAGGAGTTGAGGCAGCAGGAGCAGGCTGTGGGGTGGCAAGCACAGGAGCGGTAAGAACAGTGGAGGAAGTAACAACTCCAGCTCCTTTGGGCTTGGGCACAGCCAACACCATTAGTAGATCTTTAGGAGAAATGACTAAGTATACTTCCATATTGGTCACCCACCAATTTTGGTACCTTTTCAACGGGTTACCTTGAGGAAGGAAAGGGATGTACTCAAATTCGACCAAGTCCTGTATAAATTTAGAAGTTGCCTCTTCTAGTCTGGACCTTTGAACTTTCAAATCCCTGGTGGTAAGACTTAGATTGGTGTTGCTGCAGAGAGGTATTGGGACCCCTTGTGAGAAGCCAAATTGTCTAGCAAATTGAGCAGGACAATAGGGTTCAGCAATGCATTTGTAAGCTCTGGGGCTCATGGTTCCAATGAATAATTCTCTAGGGAGCAGAATAGAAGCCCATATATCTTTGTGAACAGGTGAGGCGCATAATCTATCACTTAGGAAGTTCTTTAACTAAGATGGGCCAATGGTAATGGGTTCGAAGGGACGAAAGCTGTAAGAAGGAGGAGAAGCTGGAAGCTGGTGGAAGAAAGAGAAGTAAAAAGCAAAGGTAGAAGGATAAAGTGAAGCATTGGCTAGCCTCATGCCATGAGTAGGAGGGTTTGGCTCAAAAAATTTAAGGCATTTGGATTGTAACTCAGTGAAATAAACAAAAAGCTAAAGCTGAAGAATCCAAAATGGCCCCCCTTGATTGGCATCTAAGGGTTTCTCACAGAAGAGAGAGCATGCTCTATATACGTGACCTAGGACGTATGGAGCTAAAACCACCTTCTTCTGTAAAACAAGGGCTTTGGCAAGAGGGGCAAATTCAGGCATAATTCTCTGAGAGAAAGTGCAGAAAAGGAACTTGCAAAGCCAATATAGTAGGAAAGAAAAGAATTCCCTATCAGTCACAGGACCCTCTCTTTTATTCTCAGCCTTGACGAAGTCACTATAGGATGAGTTAGGAGAGGGGAGGGAAAAGGGGATTGCTAGGTCAGGATAATCTGGTCCAATGGGGGATAATCCTAATAGGTGGCAAATGTCAAGAACAGTAGGGGCCATCATCCCACATCTAAATTGAAAGAAATTAAAAAGCAGAATTCCAAAAGCACAGGGCAGCAGGGATTAAGAAAGGGTCCTCTGAGATGGTTAACTTGGATAGTCGGAGGGCATCGAGAAGGCAGAGTTCTTGAAGGTCCAAGGTCCTATTAGGGACAACTCGATCATACCATTCTTGCCACTCCGGTCTCACCGTAGGCTAGCATCGGTGGGGGCGGTTCGTCCTCTAGTTCCTCCAGTCAAGGCCACCTTCGTAAAGCAGACAATGGTCTTCCAGACGAGGATATAGAGCTGGAAGCTCAGTGGGAATCTCCTTGAATATGAGCCCAAGCACATAGTCTTGTTGCACATGACGACGAGGGATGAAGATGCATTCGTCGATGGCACTTTTCTCCCTAGCCTTGTACTTTTCACATTCTGTATCAATGAGCCTTTTTAGGGCCACAGACGGGCTCGCACGCTCTACAATTGGCACTTTCAGTGAAGAGGAAGCCATTGATAGAACGCTTTCTCAGATGACGAAGCTGGGAAAGGAAGTAGAAAGAAGTGGAAGATCGGTAGAGATAAAGGGTTTGTGTGTTGAGCGAGCAAGTGATTTCTGAGCACGAAATAAAAGGGTTTTAAAAGCCTTTGTATCTGAAAGATATATCGCGTAATTCGTTAAGTACTAAAAGTATGAATACGAAGAGTTTCCTTCAACATTGATACTTTTGGAGGGAAAAACACATCCCATATGTTGATACCAGCTTCGAAGTAAAATATTTGGTTTCGAAGCCAGATTTTGGCGCCAAAAGTCAAATAACAACGGCTTCGAAGCAGAGAAGCCGGCTTCGAAGCAAATTCCATACTTAAAGATGTAAGAATACTCAAGTATTTGTTTACTTCAAAGGGATTAAAGACCTGTTTTAGGTTTCTTAATAAAAGTAATGTCTTTCGAAGTAAAACTTGAGACCCCTTAAGGATGGGAATTGGTGTTCGAAACATAAAAAACCAGATTTTGGCGCTAAAAGTCAAACAACAACGGCTTCGAAACTACCAAGCCGGCTTCGAAGCACATTCCATACCTAAGATGCAAGAATATTCAAGTATTTGTTTGCTTTAAAAGGATTAAAGACCTGTTTTAGGTTTCTCAATAAAAGTAATGTCTTTCGAAGTAAAACTTGAGACCCCTTAAGGATGGGAATTGGTATTCGAAATATCAAAACCAATAGTTGGTTTGTATACATACAGACAGAGATTGTCTTTTGAAACTAGAAAAAAAGCATGGGCTGTTCTTCGAAGCAAAAATGGTCAATTTAAAATTGGTTGATCATACTAACCATGACCATATGTTGGTTATGATTAAAACAAGCTTTAAGGGATAATATTGTTAAATTCGAAGCACTAATTCTAAATGAAAATCCGCAAAAAATTGTTAACTATATTCCATAAATTGGAAAAGTTCATTGTTGGTTCTTTTTAGTGTTTCATTTAAAACAACTGAGTCCAAATTCGAAGGATAAGATTGTTCAGTTTGAAGCTCTGAATTTGCTTTAAAAACAAGTGGGGACAAGATCAAACCATACCAAAAAAAAAAAAGAAAAAAAGAAAAGGTCTTAGTGGTATTAAAGCAAAAGCAATTACATCGAATGGCCCTATTTGGGTACAAACTCAAGCTCATAAAAATAAGGAATGAAATAAATAACAAGATTATGAAATTTAGTCCAACTATGATCAATGAATTTATGTTCTTTCTTTATTCTATCCTCTATTTCTTCTAACATTGGCTGCATGAGTTGATGTGCTCTCACTTCGTAAAAGAGCTCTTCAGCCTTTATTTCGAATGCTGTTTCTCTCAATCCTTGTTCCAATTCGTCTATATCCGAGTCATCCCAGTACGCAGAATCTTTATTCTTGAAATCATCGAATTCTTCAATGAAGTTCTCTGCTTCGTACTGGGCATGAACTCGAAGGGACGAGAGTTGGTCTAAAGATTGTGTGGTGGCCATAGAGGTCTGATGCCAGTGGAGAAGCAATGGAAGTTGGTCCAAAAACATATGAAGTTCTGCTTGGGCGAGGGGATTGAGGACATGACCCCGAGTCAGAATATCACAAGCCCATCGAAGGTTCTTGAGAGGGACTTCGTCCTCAAGAACATTGAAGGGCAAGTGAGAGAAAGCCGTGAGTAGAAGTTGAGTTTGCTTCCGCTCAGTTGGATTAGGGGAAGGTGGAGGCTTGTAAGGTGGAAAGACCTTATCCGCGGAGAGGGCAAGCCTAAGTCTCTCTGTCCAGCAAGGATTTGGCGGAGGAGAAGGTGTGGATGCTTCTATTTCAGGAGATGGAGCAAGGGCAGAAGGAACAAAGGCATTGATATAATCGAGCCAGTCAGCAGAACAAATCTTCGCCTTTTTGGGCTAAGAATGACGGATTGTATCCTTGTGCCTCTTCTAGGCGTCGGGCAGCGTGTACTATCTTTGTAGGCATAGAGGATGTATACCATGCCACAAGTAGATTCTCCTCCAAACTGCGTCGATGATCAATGGGCACATAGGGATAGATCACCGAGCTTCGCGCATAAGAAGGGAACTTTAAAGGGTCAGTAAACTCGACAAAGTGATGGTTGATTCGTTCCCTCAAATCACAGGCCTCAAGTTTTGACTAGCTTGTCCAGTCAGAACCCCCAGAAAAGGAAGAAGTTGCAGCCTTATCCCATGCAGAGGGTTGTGAAGAAGAACTTCCCATGTCCATATTTGTGACTTTCTGAATCAAAGGATTAAGAGCAGTTTATTCATAGTCCAAGGGTGAGTCAGAAGAAAAACTTCCCATGTCCATATTTGTAAGTTTCTGAATCGACAGATTAAGGGCAATATGTTCGAGGTCCAAGGGTTGATAATTTGCAAAGGCATCCATGACCTGAATATAGAAGGGTGGGTAAAGGTGGCTAATTAATGCATGGAGGCTCTTTCGAGGAAGAACAATATCATCATATGACTCTTCGTGTTCTTGATCAATGGAGAGGAAAATTGATTCGGCCATATGAAATGTATCAGTCTGTTCGAATACTAAGGTGGTGGGGGTGTTCAAAAGATTGAAGAAGAGTTTAATGCAGATGATAAATGACAGTTACATTTCTGGGAGAATGCAAAACCCATGCACGTTTTGAGATGTGGGAAAAGGACCTTGATCCACTAATATCACCAAGTATTGGGTATATTAGTGCGGGGGGTAATGTTGGCTACATATTTTGTACAAACCAATTACAATTCGACGCGTAGCAAAATAAGGATAATATAGGAAGACTATTCAAGTCTTCGATCCTGATCGTACACGTGGCAGTTAGTATTGGTTATTACGAGATCTAAGTAGCAGTGGATCAACAAAGAGATGCAAGGTGATGTGGCTTCAACGGTTACTCATATTTCAAATTCAAATTTAGGAGGGAAGCCTAACTGCAAGTAATGGCGTAATGGAGCTAATCTTGAGGCAACATGATCAGCGATCATGGAGGAGCAGTTCGACGGTTAGAAATGCAGTTCAATGATCATCCTTGAGCAGTATAAATAGCAGAGAAGGCCCCAGAAAAGCCCCTGGACTCAGATCTAAAAAACCAGTCTTATTATACTTATTTTCCTTTCCAGTTTCATATTTCCAGTCTTACATTTCATGTACTTTAAATTCCTGCACTGCACTTCGTTCATAGGAGTAGTTTCAAGTAGATTGTTGCTGTAAACCTCTACGAGGCTGAGTTTGGATCATTGTAAGTTTTTCATTTTAATGAAATACTTCAACTGTTCTTCATTTGATTGTTATATTGCTTAATTCTCCTAAATCAAGCCACCAGTAAAAGTCCTCTTCATTGAGGCTGAAAGAACAAAAATACAGTCGTCTGATAATTGGTTGGCAATTAATTTTCTGTAAGGACTGATTGATCCTTGCTGGCATGCTCGCAATTACAATAATAACCTTCGAAAGCCAAAAAGCCAACAGTCTCCAAATTTGGAATGTAAATGGGTGATGTTATGTGTTTTGTGATTTTTTGATGATGATTTTTATTTTATTATTTTTTATATGGACGGTGCATATGTGATGATGGTTGTGGGGGCTGAATAATTTTATGAAACATGAATGGTGCTTAATGGCCCAATGTTACAAAAGCCCATTGGGCCCTAGATCATTGCTGATTACATCTAGACAATCCTAACAGATGTCGAATAAATCATAGTAAACGGCGAGGCCCAATGAAAGCAGGGTTGTCCAAATATGAAAAAGTAGGCCCTGAAGAGACGAGAATGACATAATAAGAGGCACTATAAAAGGAAAGGGCTGGCTCAGATTCTAATCTTGACCAGCTGGCACAACTCAGGAAAATAAGGTGAATAAGTATTGAACACAAAATCATTTTTATGTTTCCATAAGGACCATAGAACAACAAGTGGAATAGCTCTCTAAATCTTCCTCTCCCTAATGTTGAGCCAAGCACCATCTCACCAAAGAAGTAATCTATCAATTTAACTTAGAAAAGCCTCTTGAAAGTCCTATCAACTCAACATAGCTGTAGACGCGCCCTTGGGCTTCACTCTACAGTTCGGACTCCCTTTTGTTGTCGGTTCTTAATCTGAACCAAAGAGTCCAAATCCGGCAAATCGTTTTGAGAAAAACAGATTTTTTTTGAAAGAAGTGCCAAACATGGACTGCTTTGCCAGATACAGAGTCGCCACCTAAATATTTTATTTTGGAAAATTTAGGAAACCCTGACTCGGTGCCAAAGGCCACGTGTCCGTCATCACCAAAGTTGCCTCGGCTCGGGAACTTGGGTACGATTGGGGAAGGTCAGCTATGAGCACCCCCTCTCGCCCGATCCGAAGATCGGCCTCTACTAACCATGATATCCGATTTTGAAAACGTTATGTGTTCTAAATCCGATTAATTAGCTAGAATTACTATGTGATGCGCACAGCAAAACAAGTATAGACTAGATCGCCTAATTTGGAACAAAGCATTGCATATCCGTTTGTTTGGAAACGTTTTAAAATTTACTACTCACAAGTAGGCTAAAACACGGATTTCAACGAGTTGTTCCAACTCAAACAATCCAACCTTCACCCACAGGCATTCAGGCAGTTTATCACATAAGCATCTAGCCACATGGTAAGCATGCTGTCATGGTACCATTCACACGCATGTGGTATGCTAAAGCATAAATACTTACAAAGTACTCCATGCCAAAATAAAAACATGTTAGTGATCAATGCATGATCCAAGTCCATGTTAAGTGCCTAATGCATCACATGCAAAATGTCACTAGAATAGGCTCGGCTAATCTAAGGATGGCATGTGAGATGCACATGAAGCATGTATTCAAAGTTAAATTTGAAATATAATGCAATTAGCATGGTGCGCCGAGCCCGGTGCATGCAATACTGACGAATGATGCACGCATGCATAACATGAGGTATGCTAAAGTAAACATGTCCTAATACTAACCATCAAAGAAGGTAAGTAAAAGGGAGAAAGAAGTGGGAGTTGGAAGACATTCACACACTCACCCACACTTATTACAAACTTGCCCTCGCTCGGAGGGACTGAAAGAATAATACAGACTGAATAAATAATCAACTATCCTAGCTAATTACTTATCACAGACCAACTAAATTAATTAAGCAAATTAATTAATCTAATTTAAGCGATAAACAGTCCCGAGCAGTGCGCGCTCGGTTTTGCTCGGAAATCCGCCACCATGCACAAGATGCCTCTGTTTTCCCTGCTCTGCTCCTCTGAAGATTGCCAAAGCCTCAGGGTTTACTCTCTGGATGCTGGGAAACACCACCGGCTGAAGGAGAACACCACCGGCCATGTAGAATGGTCACCGGCCATGAATTTAATCCACCGGCCAAAAATGATAGCCGGTCGGCACTGTATTTAGCCGACCGGACAAAAATTCCTGCAAAATCTGGTTTGACAGCAGTAGAGGGCAATACTTGGCATGGCAATGCATTTCAAGCAATGTATGCACCCATCACACCCCATATCATGTTTATGACTCAAAGGGACATGAACCTTGGTTCTCGGACCACCAATCGCGCATTTCCATGCGTGATGGCCCAAGAAGCCAAGTGTGCACATTTAATATGGAATGCAATGCACATAATCAAACCAAGGGGAACTCAACCTCTATCATAAGCAATTCAAGAGGCCAAGTATGCATGCTAATGCAATGCAACCTAAGCATGTTAGCTAGCATGCAACATGGAGATGCAAAGAAGCATACAAAACATGCAAGGCATGAGACAATGCAACCAATAAGCATGGAAGGTACAATGTGGGTGTTTAAGCATGCGAGCAAGCATGTGACTTCATTCAATCATGTAAGTTCAAACATGCAACACCTCATCAATATGCTACAACATACAAGTACATGCAACAAGCAAAGAGGTGGACTTAAACATGGTTTAGGCAGCCCTTACTAGGCCTAAAACAGTGGCCAAGGTGCTCAAAAATGAAGGACTAATAGGCACACAAACATGCATGCAAATGATCTCCAACACTTCAAGCATTAAAGAGCAATTCTCAAGCACACTCAAGAGGATGCAAACATGGACATATGGCATGCATTAAGCTCTAAAATCATGTTATAAGATGATACCAAATCAATTTAAACAAGACAAGCAAAACATGCCACAATGGCCCAAGTACTTCAGGCAAGCCAAGGAGGCTTAAACCAAGGTCAAGTCCACCAAACCTCACAAGGCTAAGGGGACTTAAAACAAGTCAAATACAGACTTAAAGAAAGCCAAGGGTGCACTTAGATGGCATCTAAGTGGTCTAAAAGTGCAAGCATACTCCGAAGCCTAAACAAGGGGCATAAGGTAACAACCTTTAAACACATTGAAGGAGGATTAAATACAAGCATATAGGCATGTTATAAGGACTGAAATAACATGTTAAGCGGTTCCAAACCATTGAAATGATACAAACAAGGCATGCTACACACTTACACACTTAAGGCCAACAAGCCCAAAATGCAAAGGGGGCATGCAATGCAAGCTATGGTCGACCAAAACAGCCAAGGACAGACCTCAAACATTGCAAAATAAACATGAAAGCTTCACAAAGCTAGGCCTAAAACATGCTTGAACAAGGGTTAAAACCTAGATGCATGTTAAGGTATCAAAATGGCATTACAAGGTATGTATGCTAAGCAAGCATGGTGTACCAAAACCAACTCAACTCAATGCTATTTCATGGCATAATAAGCATAAAAATCAGTTAAGGCATGGCCAACATGAACCTAAACTAGGTGCTCCCTCAAGAGGCAAAAAGTGCCCTTTTCAAGGACAACAAGGAGAGGGGGTGGCCCTCTCCTTCCTAGGACCTCAAGGCACCATCCTCATCTCTGAAATCCCTCAAGATTTCAGTAGTGAGGAGGCCCAAACATTATGGTCCCGGAGCTCACACAAAATGGCACAAAACAAGGGCCAAACAAGGCTTAAGAGGGGTCAAACAACCCCAAAGCTTAAAACACTCTTAACAAACTATTTAGAGGCCTTAAAAACAGAACTTTTATGTGTTATATGCAAAGCCAAAAAACAGTTGCAAGATAGGTGAAAGTAGTGTGCAAAAATGGGGAAGAAAAGGGAAAAGTGATTACCCTTGAAGACCCTCTTCAACAATGGAGCTCTAGCAGCTTCCTTAGGTTGAAACCAACTCCAAAACTCTAAAAATAACCCTCAAGGGCCTCAACTCCAAGAGATGGTGTGATGGTGGGTGTTTGTGAGCAAAAATGAGACAAAACACACACAAGAGAGAGAGAGATAGAGATAGGATATGAACCAAACCCTAAGCCTAGAACTCAAACCCTAAAAATGGCTGTCTAAAAATGTCTCCCTTTTTGTCCAACCCCTTACCAGAGAGAAGACCCTCTCTTGTATAGAGCTTTTTGTCTTGTAAAGCTTACAAGACAAGCTTCTAAAGAGAGAGATCCCTCCATACACGTGTATGGAGGGGAGCCAAATGCATGTCAGCTGTGAGAAAATATCTGCAAAAGCAGATGCATAGTAGTCGGCCGGCCAAAGATGCAATTGATCAAAAAAAAGATAGCCGGCCAGCCATCTATAGTGCCGACCGGCCAAACATTTGGCCGGTGGCCACAAAACACAGCCGGTGGCCTCAAACCCTGGCCGGTGATGGGTGGGGGATGGTCTACAAGCCCTACCCTACCTCTCAAAGGAAAAACACAAGTGTTTGGTGCAAAACCAGACACAAAACAGTTGAGTCGAGAGATCCTGAGGTGAGGCGCGTTGCCAAGGCTTCCGGGAACTCAAGACGAACACAAGCAAGGGTGATCACTGAGTGTTCAATCAGTGACGTCCAAGTCTTGAGGACGGTCAAAAATGGGGTGTCTACAATAGCAGACCACAATCTCCAAGCAAAAGGGCAAAACAACAATAAATGGTTCACTAATTCATTCTCATACTTACAGAAAATACAAAGAGTTGATAAATTACCAAGTAGGACACCAATCCTTTGGAGAAAGACAGAAGTCTTGACTTTATTTTTTCCAGGATAACCAACAGAAGAATTGGACTTTCAGAGGAAGATAATTAATCCACACAAGCTTACTGGTTAAAAGAGTTGGACCAAAAGAGTTTTCAATACATTTGTAAGCAGAAGATACTGAAAACACACTCAAAGGTGTTTCTATAGTGATACATTCTAGAACATCTAAGAATATTGTTAAAATTTATTTAGTGCCTGTTATCGTAAGATTATAATTATTGTTCATGTATAATTAATTAAGATTATATTGAAATTTAAAGATGTTGATTGTGTCCTATATATTTAGCCTAAAGATGTTTATATAGTGATACATTATGATACATCTTAGAATACTGCTAAAGTTCATTCACAACATACTCTTGTGAGATTATAGTAATTGCTTTATATATACTTGAAAATTGGAGATGTTAAAATACTTTCTATACATTCAGTCTAAAAGTGATACATTCTAAATATTTAAGAATATTAATTGTGATGATGAGATTATTATTGTCCATATATAATGAAATTATATTGAATTGAAGGCAATGAAGGGAGATATTTTTATGATAATTAAATTTACTGCATTAAAGTTTTAATTATAAATTAGCTAAAAAATATTGAGTTACCTTTAAGATTAACTGATTTAGATATTGACATGCTCGAGAATGTGCCTTGTTAACCTTTTATATATGAACATCTCAATATAATATGAAAGATTGAAATTATATTCAATGTTAACTATTTATAGAAGTAGAGTTTTAAAATATTCACTATATGATTTCTTAGAAGAAAATATACATCATGATTTACAATGCCCGTAAGGCATGTTTTAAGTTATTTGAGTTCTTTAATGAGACGGTCCAATAATTGTTTTATTTAGACTCGGTCTCCTCTCCTATCCTATTAAAGTTTACATATATTTATATATATGTGGATCAAGGGATTATCAGTCTCATTGAAAGACAATGTAAAGATTAGGAGGAGGGGAAGTGCCGTTGCTAGGGTTTTCTAATTGTGAAGATTATTCCTCAGTATCTCATGATGATGGTGATATTAAACGCTACATATTTAAATCTATTAAAGTTTAGTTTAAAAAGATTATTATGCTGTTTTAAATCCTTATATAGATCCTAAAAATCTTACAGAAGCAACCTTTCCTCGTGTGATTACTTAATCTATTCTAGTTGATTTTTTAATTTTTTATTTAAAAAAATATAAAAAATAGATAGAGTAATGTAATAATTTGATTTAATTTTTTTGAGTATTTGAATCAAAAAGTTACTCCCCAAACAACTGTCACTATTACCCTCTTTTTCTTCTTTTTTGTGATAGTTGTGATTTTTATTCTTCATCATTATAATACAAAATCATAAATAGACCACACTTTTTATGTATGATGTATATTATTTAATCACATGTTTTAAATTTTATCAAAGTGTGATCTTTAAGAGTGTGATTAAAAATGGTCATTTTTAATTATATTTTGAGTGTCATTAAAAGATGATTCAATTACACGTTTTGTGTGTAATAATAAATATTTAAATCACATCTTTTAAGTGTGATTAATATCTAATAAAACATGTGATTAATAATGAGATAAGATCACATGTTATATACATTTCTCAGCACAATTAATGCGTGTGATAAAAAAAAAAAAAGGGATCAACATATTTGAAGAATAATTAATATTATTTTTGCTTGCACATTTGAAGAATGTAATACACATTATATATTATTCTTTGAATCACAACCACATATTGAATGGAATAACTGGAATAACGTCATATATTAAAAGTATATACAAAGGAGTTAATAAATAGTTTATAATTATGATTACATATATTAAAAAATAAAAAAACTAGAAGCACAAAATTCTTGAATTCTTTCACCATATTTTGCATTTCTCCAACCAATTTCTGACCTGAAAAATGAAAATACAAATTAATTCAGAGACCGCTAAAAACATATGAACAAACTTACTATTTGTAGAGACTGTTCTTGTGACGTCCCAAAAATTTTTTTTTTTGGACATCATAATAAGATTTAGAACTTAAAATCAATGTTGCCACCAATATCACTAACATTCATTAATTAACAACCCGAAAATTGAAAGTTTTCAAATTACAATTCTAATAAAACTTAAAACTTAGTCTCAGTACAAAAAAAATAAAAATAAAAATAAAAATAAAAATAAAAATAAAAATAAAACAAATATGAAAGAAAACTAGAGAAAACTAGAAAACTTAGAAAATGGTTCGTGGAACTTGGGGGACTCTTCAAACTAACCAAGGTTGATTGTCACCTTGCAAGGCCTCGATGTTTCCTTCATTTTCTTCGGTACCTGGCATAAAACGCTAGGGCAACGAGAATGCCAATGAGCAACGAGCTCAATAATATATTACAACCCGAAAATACCCGTCCCGACAATAGTACTCACAATTAATGAATAATGCGTAGTAACAGAATAACAGGTAATGTTTAATAAGCATAACAGGAATGCCAACAATTAAAATAATAACAATAGATAAATAAATAAATAAATAAATAAATGGCAAACCGAAACAGTAATTCATCATAAGGAAAATGCACACTTTTCTTTTTAAATTCTCATAGATTTAGTTTATCAGATAAATTTAAGTAACTCCCCGCGGAGCACTATTTCCACTCAACCTCTAAGCAATGGCCACGGGCAATTCTGACTCCCCCTTAATCAAATATTCAAATGTTACTTGCTGTAACTACCAATGATGCCCACTCACCAGGGTTACGTACCCAAGTCGTGACATCACGGTCTGCCCCAAGGGAACGGTCTATGTTGTGACACCAGCACCACCAACCTTATATCGCCTACACCGATAAGAGCCAAAATACCTTCCCGTGCCATGTTAGGGTTCGCAACTCACTGGCGCAAGTTTCTAAACCAAGCTCACCCCATCACTTTTAAATTTTTTATGTATCATCGGTTCAATTTCGTGTTTCTTTACTTCCTCGAATTCACATTTTTTGTATGCATGTGCGAGTTTTAGCTTGATAACCACAGTGATATAATGTTTATATAGCACAACACAATCATATATGACAACCAAAGTAAATGTGATAGAATGTCTTAGGAATCATCACAAAATTTCTTAAGAATTAACACACTTCTTCTTTCAGTACTGTATGGTCAGAAAAAAAAAATATGAAACCCATACCAAACGAAGTTCAACAATTATAATATTTTAACTGGTGCTAGTTCATCGAGTTAGGAAAATATTTTGAGAAGAATACCAGGGCTAAAAACGATTTTAAAATGGAGAAATAATTTTTGGAAGAAAACTGGTTTTCTGGGACAGTGAGTTACATTAACCTCCAGCACAGGTGTTTTGTGTTCGAAAAATAAAAAGGGGCCTCAAACGGTGTCAAAAAGAGGCATGGTCAGAATGGTTTGCTAAATTTTTGAGTTTAGAACATATTTCCAGAAGGGTGTGAAGACTAAAAACCAGTCGAAGATGGCTAAATAATTTTTATAAGAAAACTGGACAGATTCTTTCGCATTTTGGAAAAATTGGTCTCTCTCAATACTTAATAAAAAATTATGAAACCAGTGGCATTTGAAATGTAACAGCTTACTGTCACCCCAACCCCCTGTTTACCACAATTACCAGCAACCATATCAGCCTGACTGTGAATTGCGTCGTCACTGCCATATACGCCTAGTTTGGCACCAACCCTGACAACAAACACGTCGTCACTATCATCATTACCCACGCTCATATCATCATCGGCCTTGCCGTTCCCAACTACCCCATCAGTCCCACCGTTACTATTACATCCACCAACTTCCCTATCTGCATCTACATTCAACTCTGATCCTTCTTCGATATCTTCCTCCGTTATGATAACCTTATCATTCAATTCACTTACAAGCCGTCCAAGCATCACCTGCCACACATAAAAAAGCACAACAAACCAAAATTAGACATGCAAAACCCAAACAAAATAGCGTTATTCGAAACCACATTTGACAACAAACACCAATAATACACGTACCTGGAACTGTGATGTGGTCATCAAATCCAACCCACGCGCCTTGGTCAACAATGTGCTTATGTTCCATTTCAAAAACCTAACAAACATGAAGGGTTTAGCAGTCGCCACAATGTCAGTGTGTTCACACAACCAATACTGCGTGAATTCAAAACCAACCAGCAGTCAACATAATGCAACACCCCAATCACAACAACATAGACCACGGTATTAGAATTAAGTTTTTAAGAAATAGTAAGTTTAAAAACTAAATTATTCATTTGTGTCAGTACATACCAAGAGGGCAATGACAAACCCAGTAACTTTCTCCGGTGTCCGGTAAGATTCCAGCATTGATTCCATTAAAGTGTTCAAAATTACAACTGTCCAATCATACGTTTGCAATGTGTCCAAATTATCGATGTAACGCACAAACACCCAACTAATTGTCTCACCAGACGTTGAGAAAAACAACTTCACACAGAAATACAGACACAGCAGTTTAACAGTGTCTTCCTCATCCCAAACCGTTTTACCTTTAACAGCATCATCAAGCAAATTTTAATTAGGCTTGCAGTTATCCGGCCTACGTCACTATACTGCCGCTGTATGAAATCCGAAGCCGGCCTTGTGCCTGGAGTTAGGTCGACATGTTGATCACCACATTGCAACCCAAACACCAACCTGATGTCTGCCTTCCTCAGTTTCACTGGCCGACCCCCAATGTAGAATGCATTGTTCTTCTGATTGAATGCCTTCAGAATCTTAACCACAAGATCGTCATATTTTCTGTACTCGTTAAAGTCCGGTTTGTTAATAATGATGGCTTCGAACATAAGCCAGAATGGCATCCTCCGCAACTGATGGAAGTGTCCCTCATGCAACACTAATTCAGAAACCACCTTAATCACCCTGCTATGTTCGACCGGAAATTTATACGTTGATTAGTCCTCTTAGGTGACACACTTTTTGGGAAAACATTTTGCAGCTGTTTGAACAACACACGCCCTTGCATTTTAACACCTAGCTTCGACGATGACGAGCCACCTACTGCTTCCAACCGTCTACGTTCAGAAGACCTAGTCCACGAGCTCCTCATCCCTGCAACTTCTGCAAATACAAACATAACATTATTAACTACATCTTATGAACATTACAGGAATACGTGTCACAACTAACTTTCGCATCACTAAAACAAACACTTATTTTCGGCACCACGAATCAAACATTACATCATAGTTCACAAAACCAACTAGCCAAACTCATGTAACATAAACTTTTAAGTTAATACAACATGCACTTCAAGTTGACAACAATTCAATTTCCAACCGTAAACCTCAACCACTAATTACCAAAAATTCACCGTACGTGTTACATTTCTCAAACCACCCGACTGATGTTACATATCTGGCACACGCGTGCCACCAAACTTCATATCGTCCAAACAGCGCAGACACTCACACACCATCACCCCCAATATAATAAATGTCACATACATTTATTCGTCATGTCACACATAGTACATCCCAATATAAAACAATACCCCAATACATATATCATGCCCCTAATAATATAAACAAAGTACAAACAACAAAAACCCCATATCAATACATATAATTTGTTCGTAGAACACTATGTGCCTCAAAAGGAAAACATCAAATTAAAACCATATTACATCTTAACATAGTGTGTGGGCCGTGGGGTGGACCCAACACATGTCTGCTACTACATTGTCTCAACTCGCACATCCAATGCTGTGTCCATCACAAAAACCCCAACAAACATAAAAAACAACATAGCAATAGCTATTTATCAGAACACAACCCAAATCCCATGCATACCCTCAAACAATGACTAATTTAACAAACATATGTTTACAATTGAACAGTCCAACATGACATAGACACACCACACACACACTCGAGTGCCATACAGCTCTCACACAAGCATCACCCAAACCTTATATGCGACATACGTACGTTGAAACCCCAGGGTTTAACCCTACGAAAATGAAGGTTCAAGGAATATCACTTATGCTTGTATGTCATTTCGCAGGTTGATTGATTCGTTAGGTCAGCCCTCCGTCAAAAAAATTGTTCGTCCACCATCGCACAGTGTAAACCCCAACAAACGTCTACAACCACCAAAACTCAAAATACCCACAACCACCTCACAATCAAATCGTCACAAACGTTAGTCAATTTCAAAACACCAAATCCCTAAGATTCACACAATTGTTCAAAACAAAATCACAATAACGACAACTGTAAAATCAAAGGGATTTGTCGACCTTCCGGTTCCGAAATTTGAGTGACCTAAATTGGGGATGACATATTACACAAATGTGCACAAATGACGGGTCAGGTTGCAACTAGTATGCTGTAACACCGTCACACACGTGCCAACCAATAAAAGCTACTATAGCATTTTTTCCAACGTGACACCCAAACACCTCCCACAACAAACGGCATACCATCAGCATATAAATAGGGCACTTTAGTAAACACATACATAGTAGGACCAAACAGTCTAATAAATATCTTCCAAGACTACATGGACCGCCTTTTCACATTTCAGGATTTATCCGTAACTTTTTACCCTTTTTAAATTGGTTTTCATAAACTTGTTTCAGAAATGTTTTTAAAAAAAATTAAAAATTAATTTGTTAAAAGCAATAAAAAATACTTATCATTTTTATATAAATTTATCTTTTGGGAGAGACCAAAAATAATTTTTAAAATTTAAAATTTATATTTTTTATATTTATTTTTATCAAATTAGTTTCAATTTTTTTAAAGAAATTTGTAAAACACAAACCAAACAAGGACAATATACTTAAAAAGTAAAAAATTGTAAATTTTTTAAAAAAAATTCATTGAATATAACAAAATACGAAAATATATTTAATTTTAGTATACTACATATTTTTTATTTTTTATATTTGATGAATATTTTTATGTTTTTTTTCATAAATATTATACTTTTTAAGTATATTTAGATTAGGTGTATCTAAAAAATAAAAAAAAAATTACCTAAAATTTTAAAAAAATTCACTAAAAACAAAGAACACGAAAATAAAAAAATTCAATTTTCTGAAATCAAACATGGTAATGGTAACTTTTAGTTTTGGTTTCTATTCTATATATATATAGCCAACTATTTTTTTAGTTCATCATGAATTTCGTTTGGATAATCTAAACTATTTATTTTGTAGAGTCCTTTGTATATATCATGTTGGAATTATGGTTTTAATAGGCTTATTTTGGGCCAACTTTGGGCCCTAATTTGAGTAGGTCCCATACGTCTTTTCGGGTGGGTCAAAAGAGGTGACGTGTTCCTTACCGCATGGCAAGTCACACGGTGAAGACGGTTCGTCAAAACCATTTATGAGTGAATGAGAAGTTGACGTCGTTTTCAGGTTCATAGAATGGACAATTAAAGAGTAAAATGTGGGTTTCCTTGTAATGGTTGTCCCACATTAAAAACTTAAGAGAACTTATATGTGTATATAAGTTCTAGGTGGCAACACTTGGGTTGGGTCCCAAGGGGAATCCCAAGTTTATAGAAGGGAGGAGTTTTGGACAAAGTAACCTTTGGCTCAAACCATCACACAAGCGCGCGACGCCCGACCAGCCGTGCCGGGCGTGGGTGTGGGTCAGGTCGGTTCTAATATTAATTTTTTGGACAAAATTTATCTGAATTTTTTTCAAAAATTCTTGCGGGAAAATTAATTTTTCTAAACAGAATTAATTCAAATTTTGCATCAAATTTGAATTCAAATTTTCTATCCAAACAAGTCCCCTCCGGTCCAAATTTCCAACAGATTCAAACTACCAGCAGATCTGTTCAAATTTGAATTGTATCTGTTCAATTCAAATTGTACCTGTTCGGCTCCAGCAATCACCTTTCTTGCCTATAAATACTAGATCATTTCAACAAGTTTCTACATCTAGAAAATCATATTATCTTCCTGTTTTTGCTCTCTCTTTGCATTGGTCTTCATATTAGTTATTTTTAGGATAAATTCTTGGAGTATAGAACATAGGTTCTAATTCGCCGTACAGATTGTTTGGAGTGCTACTACAATCTGTGTAGATCATTATATCCTGAGAGATAGACGCCATTTATCCATAAGCACCGAAGTGGGGTGAATCTAGCTTAAAAATAGAGTGTCCCACTCTCGGCTTGATCTTTTTTGTACTTATTCATTTCGGTAAATAAATTATGTAAGTAATTTATTTTTATTTGGTTAATTTGGTTTCAAGTTATTTGTTTTACACAGAAGATTGTTCCAACATATCATTCATGGAAAAATAAGATCAATTTGATAATCATAACAATTCCATTTTATTCTATTTTTTTTCTAAAAAAGTGAATTGTCTATTTTTAAAATCATACTTGTCATTTTTTTTTTCAAATACAAACGTGATAAAATAAAAAGTTAAAAGCAATAAGGACTTTACAAAATAAACGTTTTGAATCATGAAAACGAAATTCGTAATGAGTCCCATCAACCCTTCAATTTTTCTCAAGTTTGAATTTAACTTGAGACAAGTATAACCCATTTCTGAACTCTCTTTGCACAACAACATTCACTAGCCACCAAAGTTGGAAAATATTCATTATCCTACAATAAATACAAATAATTGCACAATTAAGAGAAGCTAGGAGAGAACAAGAAAATCATATTTTATACTCCATTTCAGTGGCAAGCTGCAGCAGTAGTGATCTTTAAACCGATGGATAATTGACATAATTAATTAATTTAATTAAACTGACATAATATAAATAAAATTAAAACACAAAATTGATACAATTAAAAGTATAAAAATCAAATTAACATAGAAAGCAAATTACACAACCACGAGTTTAAATTGCACACAATTAAAATTATAAAAACCAAATCAACATAAAAGGCAAATTACACAACCACGAGTTTAAATTGCAAACAGAATTTACGTACTAAAATTTTATACAAATTAATGTAACCCTATCACTCTATATATATATATATATATATATAGAGAGAGAGAGAGAGAGAGAGAGAGAGAGAGATTCTATTTGTAAATCATTTTATACCTCAAAATTATGTTGGAGAATAATTTCGGTAAATTAATTACATACGAATAAATAAAACAAATAAAAAAAAACTTATAACCTTATAGCAGATTAAACAATGGTATGAAATTGTGATTGAGGCCAGTGTATGGACACTGTGTCTTTAAGACAGAATAGTGCCCTCTCCACTGGTGCACGAGATCAATGGGCATCCTGTTTTCAGGATACAACAATCACCACACATAGAATTTGCATTAACTCTGTGTGTACAGCAAACCAGAGTATGTGCTTTGCACTCTCCTAAACTTAACCTCTAAAAATGGAATATGCAATATGAACAGAGGAGGAGGAAGGAAATGGAAGATCTGGAAAAAAATTTTATCTTTCTTAAAAAAAATAGATGGAGGACTGCCTTAATATAGGCAATGGAAACGCTGTTTCGGAAAAGACATGTCTGTTGCAATTTGAAAATATGTCCTTTGTAATTTGAATATGAAATTCAAACTTTCCAGCAAACAAACTAATATCAATTCAAATAATTTGAGCCCAAGAAAATAAGTAATGGGCCTGACCCAATCCAACTTATCTAGGACCTTATATATCTTCTCCAAATTGTTCATAATTTTTCCTGTGTGGAACAAGAATGTGGAACAAAAATATGCAACACCATTTTGAGAATTTTTACAAACATGTCTAATGTTCATAAACCTCACTTAGGAGTCAATTTTCCATTCACCTATAAATGGTTTTGACTCGCTAATTATATAATCTTGTTCACCATATAGTAATGAATACATTGCTACTCGGACCCTCAAAAAATGACTTGTGGGTCCTATATAATAATTAGCATAAAGTTTCCGAAACATCATAATTTAAACCATTTTTCCAACAATCCCCCATATGAATGAAATTGACGAAAAGGAAAGGAAACAACATGCAACCTGAGAAAGTACAAAACTGAAAACATCTTGCATAGGATAGGTAGCTTGTGGCCTTGAACCTTCCCTTGTGAGAAACTATCGGGTTTACTGGCTGATCAGTGAACATGATGTCTTGAACTGTTCTGCCGTTAGTGTAAACCGAGACAACAGCTTTCACATAGTTTTGTTTTCATACACAACTTCGTTCTTTCGGTTGTGCCCGTTTTGGCCTTGGGCAATACCTGGTTTTCCTGAGTGCTCTAGAGAATGTAGCCTTAGCATTCTCATAGAATCGGCCCAATTCACACTCATATAGGTGATGTTCATTAAGAGTATTCTGCTATACCCTACTTGGTTTTCCAAGATATGAACTTCATTAAAAGTAAAACTTATTCTAATTCTCGCTGTAGACATCACTTGTTATCATAGAAATGGGTAAGAGATTTTCTCTTTAGTGATGGTCAGAAATCATACTTAATTCGGTTGTCCCTTTGAACCTAGATCTTGGGATCTCCAGTCAGCTAGGTTGGGTTGCCATTAAGTCGGTTCTTAATTGGTAGGCTTTAATCCCATTCCCCTCGATGATCTCATAACTTGCTCTCTAGTCAAACCTTTTGTTAATGGATCCGCAATATTATCTCTTGACGTTATATATTCAATGGAATTAATTCCATTTGAGAGCAGTTGCTTAACGGTATTATGTCTACGACGTATATAACGAGACTTACCGTTATACATATTATTTTGTGCCCTAGCCATAGCTGTTTGGCTATCGCAATGGATGCAAATTGCGGGCACAGGTTTGGGCCACATTGGAATATCTTCCAAGAAATGAAGAAGCCATTATGCTTCTTCTCCTGCTTTATCTAATGCAATAAACTCGGATTCCATTGTAGACCTGGCAATGCACGTCTGTTTGGACGATTTCCAAGAGACTGCTGCACTTCCCAAGGTAAAGACATAGCCACTAGTAGACTTAGAGTCTTTAGTGTCGAATATCCAATTAGCGTCGCTGTACCCTTCCAGTATAATTCAATCCATAATTACAAGTATATCTTAAATATCTAAGTACTCTTATTACGGCTGTCCAATGATCTTTCCATGGATTACTTGTGTACCTGCTCAATTTACTGACAGCATATGCTATGTCAGGATGTGTGCAATTCATGAGGTACATTAAACTTCCAATTATTTGGGAGTACTCTAGTTGTGATACACCTTCACCCATGTTCTTCATTAAATGAAGACTAGCATCCACAGGGGTTTTTGAAAGACGGTCATCATGTTTATTAAATTTCTCAAGGATTTTTTCCACATAATGACCTTGAGACAAAGCATATCCATCAGATGTTCTAGTAATTTTAATTCCTAAAATTACATCTATTACTCCCATGTCTTTCATGTCAAACTTAGTGTTCAACATTTTCTTGGTAGTTTTTATAATTTCATTATTACTACCAATACTAAGCATATCATCTACATATAGGCAAACAATGACATATCCCTTTTCTATGTCTTTTACATAAACACATTTGTCACATTCACTTATTTTGAATCCATTTGACATCATAACATTATTAAATTTTTCATGCCATTGTTTTGGAGCTTGCTTTAAGCCATAAAGAGATTTTACAAGCTTGCACACTTTCTTTTCTTGCCTTGGAACTACAAAACCTTCTAGTTGTTCCATGTAGATTTCTTCATTAAGATCTCCATTTAAAAATGCAGTCTTAACATCCATTTGATGTATTTCAAGATCGTATAAAGCCGCTATAGCAATCAACATTCTGATGGATGTTATTCTTGTTACAGGCAAATCAGTGTCAAAATAATCTATTCCCTCAGTTTGCCTATGACCTTTAACTACAGGTCTAGCCTTGTATTTCTCAATTGATCCATCAGGTTTTATTTTTCTCTTGAATATCCATTTATATCTAAGAGGCTTACATCCTGATAGAAGATCCACCAATTCCCAGGTATGATTCTGTAAGATGGACTCAATTTCACTATTAATAGCTTCCTTCCATAAAGGAGCTTCAGACGTAGACATAGCTTCCTTAAATGTTCGAAGCTTATTTTCCAGTAGATAAGTCAAGAAATCAGGACCAAAGGTTTTACTAGTCCTAGCTCGCTTACTACGTCTAGGTTCTGCCTCATTTATTCCTTCTTGATTTTCCTCAATCTGTCCTTGATTATTATCAAATGCACTTTCATAAGAATGTTTAGAAGAACTTGATTCTTGTATAGATTTACAAGGAAATATATATTCAAAGAAAGATGCATTTCTTGACTCGATTATAGTATTGACATGCACATCTAAATTATCACTTTTGTATACTAAAAATCGATAAGCACTACTGTTATGTGCATATCCTATGAATATGCAATCAACAGTTTTAGGTCCGATTTTGACCTTTTTAGGATCGGGAATGGCCACCTTAGCTAAACACCCCCACACTTTCAGATACTTGTAAGAAGGATTCCGACCTTTCCATAATTCATATGTAGTTTTAAGAATCTTCTTGTGAGGTATTTTATTCAAAATATAATTAGCGGAAAGAATCGCTTCCCCCCATAAGTTCTAGGGTAAACCTGAGCTAATCAACATGGCGTTCATCATTTCTTTCAATGTACGATTTTTTCGCTCAGCAACTCCATTTTGCTGTGGTGCATAAGGCGCAGTAGTTTGATCAATGATGCCAAGTTGTGAACATAACGTTCCAAAAGGAGCATCATATTCACCACCTCAATCACTTCTTAATGCCTTAATTTTCCTGCCAAGTTGATTTTCAACCTCAGTTTTATATTCAATGAATTTTTCTAAGGCTTCATCCTTGCTTCGTAATAAATATACATAGCAATATTTTGTACTATCATCAATAGAAGTGATGAAGAACTTCTTGCCTCCTCGTGTTTGAACAAATTTCAAATAACAAATATCACTATGAATTAAGTCCAGAGGCTCAATACTTCTTTCAACTAAATTAAATGGCGTCTTAGTCAATTTAGCCTCAACACATACTTCACATTTATGATTTGAGTCAATAGAAAAATTAGGTAGATAGTCCAAGTGAATTAATCTACGCAATGAATCATAGTTAACATGTCCTAATCTACCATGCCATACATGAGAAGACTCAAACAAATAAGTAGAAGATGTGGAGTTCTTATTAATAGTAGGAATTACAATCAGTACATTCATTTTGAATAACCCGTCACACAGGTATCCCTTCCTTACATAAACACCATCCTTACACAGAACAAATTTATCAGAAACAAACACCAATTTAAAACCATTCTTGCTTAACAATGATCCAGACACTTAACAATGATCCAGACACTAAGTTTTTCCGAATTTCTGGAACATGCAAAACATTGTTAAGCGTCAACTCCTTGCCCGAAGTCATTTTGAGCACAATCTTTCCTTGTCCTTCAACTTTTGCAGTAGAGGAGTTTTCCATGAAAAACTGCTCTTCATCCTTAACTTGTTAATAGGTAGTAAACATTTTTTTATCTGCACACACATGTCGTGTTGCCCCGGTGTCTACCCACCATTCCTTGGAGTTTGACCCCATCAGATTTACCTCAAACACAACTGCTGCCAGGTTCATCTCAATCACTCTATCAGACAAAGTCTCCAACTCAGTTATGTGTGCTTGTTCATACTTCATCTTTTTGGAAGGACCTTGTTGATCTTTGCGATTCCTACAATCTTTGGCCCGATGTCCTATCTTGTTGCACACAAAGCACTTTCCCTTGAACTTTATAGATCCAATCTTAAAACTCTGACCAGCAGTTTGTTTAGAGTTTTGCTTAAGACACTGTCTTTTTTTCTCTTTTTGTCCGTGCTCCAATATGTTAGCCTTGGCTTTGAAAACAAATCCCGAATTTCTTTTCTTTTCTGCCTCGCGGTTATCTTCCTCAATCCTTAACCGAACAATCAAGTCCTCTAACTTCATTTCCTTACGTTTGTGCTTTAGATAGTTCTTGAACTCTTTCCAAGACAGTGGTAGTTTCTCAATGATTGCTGCTACTTGGAAAGGCTCGCTCAAACTCCTTCCTTCTGCATGAATTTCATGCAAAACCAACTGAAGCTCTTACATTTGACTAATTACGGTCTTTGAGTTCACCATTGTATACTCAAGAAAACGGCCAACCACATATTTCTTGATTCCCGCATCTTCCGTTTTGTACTTCTTGTCTAAGGATTCCCACAATTCTCTAGTTGTTTGTAATGGACTATACACGTTATACAATGTGTTGTCCAATCCATTCAAAATATAGTTTTGGCACAAAAAATCAGAATGCTTCTACGCCTCAACTGTAGCAATTGCTTGCCTATCAGTTTCATCCTCGCTCAAGGCGAGAGCATTCTCTTTGATAAATCTTGCCAAATTCAGAGTTGTAAGATAAAACAGTATTTTCTGCTGTCATCTTTTAAACTCTGTCCCATTGAATTTTTTTCGGCTTTTCATTGTGGTTTATGGGGACAGTGGTGGGCAATGAAGTAACCACTGGTGTTGAAACCATGACAGATGTAGATGTCGGGTTTGTATTCCCAGCACCAATCGCAGTCTCAGTTGCCATTTCAATTTTCAAGAAAAAACCTTATAGATTCAACAAAACAACACAAACAAATCTCTTCACAATAAGTAACTAAGATAAAAGAACATCAGAATTCAGGAAACCAAAAACTGATAAAATAAAATAAAACAAAAGCGATGCAAACAACACCACAAATTATATATATATATATAAACTTATTATGTTTTGTCATACTTAACAAACAAACAGATTCAAACAATATATTAATATATGAAATATAATCTAATAAACAACCTGTGATACTTAACAAACAAACAGATTCAAACAATATATTAATATATGAAATATAATCTAATAAAGAACCTGAAGCACAATATAAATAAACCATAAAGTAATTGAACTGGGCAAGCCACAAACAAAGTGCACCAACTAAACAAATAAATAATAATGGTCCACATATGACGTTTCACCAACGGACATTTTTTATTTTATTTTATTTTTTTATACGTTTGAAAAGAAAACAGATTAGCATAGTCAAACAAACACGATTATCATATAGATGTATATCTAATAGAAACCACAATGTTAACAAAAAGTACAACCCAGAAAATACAGAATTACAATATGAAAACAGAACAGAAAAATAGTCTAAAAACACACTTTAATTCAGAATCTGTGTATATATATATAACAACAAACACAGAATTATACTATATTTTAAACAGCATGGAAAAACGTTACGTTAAACAGAACAAACCCAGAATATATATATATATATATATAAAGCAGAAACAAAATGTGTTATATTAAACAGTATGATCACAAAAACTGTATAAAACCAGAAAATTAATTTAACTGAAACCGTAAATAAAAGCGAGATTTTATTCTGTCTGAAAATTGTTTGAGAATAATTTCGGTAAATTAATTACATACGAATAAATAAAACAAATAAAAAAAAAAAAAAAACTTACAACCTTATATCAAATTAAACAATGGTATGAAATTGTGATTGATGCCAGTGTATGGACACTGTGTCTTTAAGACAGAATAACGCCCTCTCCACTGGTGCATGAGATCAATGGGCGTCCTGTCTCCAGGATAAAACAATCACCACACACAAAATTTGCACTAACTCTGTGTGTACAGCAAACCAGAGTATGTGCTTTGCACTTTCCAAAACTTAACCTCTAAAAATGGAATATGCAAGATGAACAGAAGAGGAGGAAGGAAATGGAAGATCTGGAAATTTTTTTTTATCTCTCTTAAAAAAAATGGATGGAGGACTACCTTACACTACAACAAAAAGCACTTTTGGCGACTAAAATTGCATTTTTCGTCGCTGAAAGTAGTACAATTGGCGACTAAAATGGAATTAGTCGCCAAAATTGATCACTTTTGCCGACTAAAAGAGTTTAGTCGCCAAATATAAGGGTATTAGCGACTAAAAGGCAGTTTAGTCGCCGAATGTAGGGGTTTCAGCGATTAAAGGTTGTTTAGTAGCCAAAAGTCACGGTTTTTGACGACTAAAAATGATTTAGTAGCCAAAAGTGATGGTTTTGGCGACTAAAAACAGTTTAGTCGCTGAAAGTGAAGCTTTTTGGCTACAAAAAAAAAATTAGTAGCTAAAAACAGTCCATTGCCGACTAAAATTCAGTTTAGCAGCCAAAAGGGGACGTTTTTGGCGACTAAAAACAGGTTTAGTCGCCAAAACTGCTTATTTCTAGGCGGAACTTAATTTTTTAGCGACTAAATAATAATTAGTAGCCGAAAATGATAGAATTGGCGACTAAAAATTTAATTTAGTCGCCAAAAGTGGCCTAAATTTTTTTTAGTAAATAATTTATTTTTTACATAAATTATATTGAATTAAAAAAATTATATTTATATATATTATTTTGTATTAATACCGGTTAATATACTATACAAATAATATATATTGCATATATATTCATGTGATGTTGTAATGGCATAGTGGAGGGAGTGTGTTGCAAAAAGGTTCGGAATGTGGGGCGGTTGGGGTTCGAAACTCAGAAAAAGCAAAAAAAAATGGGTTTTTTTTTTCGACAGAAACACCTTTGGCGACTAAAATTATTAGTTGCCAAAATAAACGGTTTAGTCGGAGATTGAGTGAGTATTGGCAACTAAATTATTAGTCGGTAAATGTATTATTTTCAAAAGTGTAAAACACTATTGGCGACTAAAATTTTGGTCGCTAAAGACTTGTATTTTGGCGACTAAAAAATTTTGTCGGGGAAAGTAAAATTTCGACTTTCGGCGACTAAAAACGGACTTTTGGCGACTAAAAATTTAGTCGCCAAAAGTGCTTTTTTTTTTGTTGTGTTAATATAGGCAATGGAAACGCTATTTCGGAAAAGACATGTCTGTTGCAATTTGAAAATATGTCCGTTGCAATTTGAATATGAAATTCAAACTTTCCAGCAAACAAACTAATATCAATTCAAATAATTTGAGCCCAAGAAAATAAGTAATGGGCCCAACGCAACCCAACTTATCTAGGACCTTATATATCTTCTCCAAATTGTTCATAATTTTTCTTGTGTGGAACAAGAATGTGGAACAAAAATACGCAACACCATTTTGAGAATTTTTACAAACATGTCTAATGTTCATAAATCTCACTTAGGAGTCAATTTTCCGTTCACCTATAAATGGTTTTGAATCACTAATTATATAATCGTGTTCACCATATAGTAACGAATACATTGCTACTCGGACCCTCAAAAAATGACTTGTGGGCCCTATATAATAATTAGCATAAAGTTTTTGAAACATTAGAATTTAAACAATTTTTCCAACAAATTAATCATAAAACATTTCAGTGAGAAAGAGCAGAAGGAGAGATCTTTAAAACGGAGGGTGATGATGGATCCTGATAGGGTCGTGGTGGCGATGGGAACAAGACAAGCAGGAAGACACTGTTCGTCGCCGCTGCAACAGCTCCGACCACAAATGCCGGCAAGTTACCGCCGCCGAAGAGGTGATCCCATGGTCCACTTGTAAGTGAAATCACCAACTGTTTTCAAATTAGTTAGCTAAAATTAGTTTAGGGAGAAATTACACTTATGTGTATATTTAAAAAATTATTTTTAAATTAATAATAAATTTTATAAATATTAAAATATAAAATTATAAACTTTTTCATCTAGTGATTATCCCTTAGTTTAGTCCCCCGCATTTAACAAGTTACCTCAACTACAAGTCATGTATATCATATCCATGCAATCAGGGGCGGAGATAGCATAGGCCGAGGGGTCACGTGCCCCCCCTTAGTTTTGCTGTTTTTTTATTATTTTTTATTTGTTTTTTGTATAAAATGTATTCTCTTCTTTTCTTTTTTTTTCTTTTTTTTAACATGTTCTTTAGCTAATAATTTATTATATTATTCACAACAAGTAGTTATTTGATATTTTAAAAACACTATGTGGTATTATTTATGTAGTAGTTTAAATCAATAGTGTAGCAAAAAATATTATAAATTAGATATGATGAACTCATTATTTTCAAGTAAGTTGACATATTACTTAGTGTGATTTGTGATTTTCTATACTTTGAGCATCATGTGGGTAACGTCATATGGTACTTTAAAACTGTTTAATAATTTTCATTCAAAACACATCATTAATAAGTAATGTCATCTCTTTAATATTTTTCTGTCAAATAAAAATTAAATAGATTCTATAATAATTTGTGTTATGAATGATGTATTTTTATTTTTTAAAAATAGAAATTGTGATCCATAATTTTTTGTGCTAAAATTGCAGACTTACATCATCATCTCACACCTATTCCACACTATTATAGAATTTTGATTTGTTCTTATTAATAATAAATATGTAATTTTTTTATGTTTAAATTTATCTCATAAAATGATTATTATCTTAATGTTGCTCATGAATTTTTTTTAAATAAAAAATTATAATTAATAAGTGCCCTCTCTAATCTAATTTTCTAGGTCCGCCACTGCATACAATAATAGTAATAAGTGCTTGAATTTTTTTTTAAAAACAATATGACTTTTACTTTATGATGAATTAATCAGAAATTCCAGTGAAAAATAAAGGGATATTTACCAATAAATCCTATCTCACGAACAGTTTTACTGATTGGTCCTAAGGTTATTTCTATTGTTCTAATTAGTTCTATTAGTGGGGAAATATCTTATCAGTTGATCCTATTTCCTTTATTTAGTAACATTGAGTGGTCAATTATACCCTTCCGTGTGTGTGTCGCGTGACATACATCATTCCAAGACAAAAAGCATAAAGAGCCTTAGTGTACTTTGTTGATGTGTGGCACCCATTGTGTGTGTCACATGACATATTGTGTGTGGCACGTGACACTCCAAGGCAACAAGCATAAAGAGCCTTAGTGTACTTTATTGATGTGTGGCACCCATTATGTGTGTCACGTGACACTCCAAGGCAAAACGCATAAAGAGCCTTAGTGTACTTTGTTGATATGTGACACCCATAGTGTGTGTCACGTGACATAGCCTCCGTTTGGGAAGTGGGTTGGCTTTTTGGCTTTTTGGCTTTTTTGACTTTTTTAGTCTGGGCTTAAAAGTTTGGTTTGGGAAGGGCTTTTTGGCTTTTTGGCTTTTTTAAGTTTTTTTGTGAGAGAGGAGTGTAATGATTATGGGTTGGATGTGATGTTTTGTTTTTTGTGGCTAAAAAAGCCTATTTTGTCTTTTGTGGCTAAAATAGCCAAAAAAGCCCAAAAAAGTTCTTGCCAAACTCAGCCATATTGTGTGTGACACATGACACTCCAAGGCAAAAAGCATAAAGAGTCTTAGTGTACTTTGTTGATGTGTGACACCCATTGTGTGTGTCACGTGACACACCCTCATAAAGAGCATGCATCTAATAACATCTAAATTAGGGCATTAAGGTCCCTCAAAATATCCAAGGACTAAACGGTTTATTAGAAAAAAAATTGGGACCAATTGGTTCATAAGTTTAACATTTGGGATTTATTAGTAAATCTCCCAAAAATAAAATAACCCAGCATTGATATCATGAAAAAAATAAAATAAATAATAAAAAAAGAGAGGATAATGCTTCCTATTTGGTTGGAAAGAAAAATAGAAAAAATGAAAAAGAAGGAAAGCACAAATATAATGTGGTGCTTGGGTCAATGGTTTGAGGAGGTATTTTGGTGGAGGGAAAAGAAAAAATAAAGAAAAATGAATAAAATAAAAGGTAATTTTTAAAAAAATTTCCTTTTTCTATAAAAATTTTCTTTTAAATTTTTATTCAAGCACAGTTTAAATGTATCCATAAAATATATGTGTTTTTTTTCTCAAGTTAGTTTTAGTCCTAGGGATTAAGCCTCTAATTGAATGATGAGGATTTCATTACAATCTCAAAATGCTTAAATATACCAGTTTCTTCATTTTTTTAATAAAAAAATATATAACATAAAATTGCTTTTTTACCCAAACTAAGGAAATAATTACAGAAAGAGTGGAGTTAAAGCAACTCCAATAATCATTTTCACAATGATAATATCAAAGTTATAATTTGACGTACTACGAGATTCACTGCTATATATTTTGACAATATTATTTTATTGGTGCAAATTTCATTTTGCTTGCAATACCAGTTTGTAAAAAAAACTATAACAAATTTGGATAGCTTTACTCATACATTAAAAAAAAAACAATCTCATTATCTGATTATTGATATGTGAATGGTGAGAGATATTTAAATTGAAAAGTTATGAATTATTAATGTTATGCTATAAATATTATGATATTATTATAAGCAGTGTCATAAATATTAGGAATTATTTTGGTGAGAACTGTTATGAGCTTTTTGTGAAGAAAAAAAATGTTATGAATCATTACAAAAATATTTTGATTATGTCATATATTGTCAGACAATAACAGTACCCAAAAAAAAAATTTTTGTTTTCTTACAAGCTGCAAAAAAAACAAAAAATGTGTTTTTTATTGAATGTATTACTATTATTGGACGCAATAACGGCCCTTTTGAGAAGTGGGTTATAATTCACTTCCCGAATTCTAACACACTGCCTCTCTCATAAAAAAACTGTTTATAAATAACTTTTAACTAAAAAATTAATTATAACCATCTTCTCAAAATAGTCCAACATTATAACAGTCATGCGTTTATTAAGTTCAAATCCATGCAAAAAAACATATTATGACACTGCAATAATATCTTGATTAGTCTGGGAATCATGACTTGATAAACGTTTAAGTCAGGACTCATGACTTGAGGTCAAACTTGATATCAGCCTTGTAGTTAGCGGGAATTACACCCAGTGGTGTGTCAGAAAAAATATTATAAAAAAAATAATAATAAAAAATTTTATAAATATTAATAATTAAAATTATAAGTTTTTTCACTATTTTATAATAATTTTTCATAACACCTGGTGAATAGCAATTTTTCCAATTAGATAAAACTGTTTGGTCATTTCCAATAATTACTTATTTTATTTTAATTTTTTTATAAATGGCCTTTTCCCATAATTACAACATACTTTCAAGTGGTCCAAACTGTTTGGCCTTTTCCAATAATTGAAACGTACTCTCGCCATCTCAAGTTGTCTGTCTATTCTGAGGCAATTTGGAAAGGAGCTAAAAAAAAGTTCATTTTTTACCTTTTTAGCTTTTTAATATAAAAAAAAATAAAAAATTACAAAAGTTAAAAAATCAACTTTTTACTAATTTTTCAAAACACCACTCTATATACTCATGTCAAAAATTTAGAAATTTATATTCATAATTTATTCAAAATTTTTAATATATAATTCAAATTTATTTTACATATACATCACACCAGGGATGGAACTAGGAGAAGACTATGGGAGGCCATCGCCCCCCTCTTTCTGTGAAAAATACTGTTTGTCATAGTACTTTAAAAATATATATATCATTTTATACATAAAATGGCCCCTTAATATAAGAAAATGCATATCTTATTATTCTCCCATCTTGCCTTCTTTTTCTAGGGGAAAGCACCAATAAATCCCAAATTTAGAAATGTTAAACCATTTAGTCCCGAATGTTTTTTGTTGGACTAATAGGTCCTATTTCTCTAAAAGCTTACTATAAACCTTTTTATGTCAAACATTATTCATCAAACATCAAACATTAGCAACGTCAGAATTATTTATCAACATCAAACATTACCAACGTCAGGATTATTCGTACAATTTCGGTGAAAACATTATCAACGTTAGAATTATTCATCCAACATCAAACATTATCAAACGTCAGGATTATTCATCAAACATCATACATCATACATCAAACATTATTCATCAAACATCAAACACAACCATTAAACATTATGATTATTCATCAAATATCAAACATTATTCATCAAACATAAAACATCATCATCAAAATAACGTCAAACATTACAACATCATCATCAAAACAACATCAAAATAAAGATTAAACAATTTTTAAAATAACGATTAAACATCAAAATAACGATTAAAATAATATCAAACATCAAAATAACGACTAAACAATTTTTTCTGATCAAACATCATATGATAACAATTTTTTTTTTATCAAACATCATCATAACAATTTATTTGATCAAACATCGTCATAATTTATTAGCCCTAAACACACAAACCCAGATTTGAAAAAATAAAGTTCAAAACCCATCATAACAACATCACAGACACATACTATGTTCAAAGGGTACATGAATAATCAATCAATAATCACAGTGTATGAGAATAATCAAAGGGTCGTCAACTATGTACAGTGGTCTCCAAACTTATATATATATATCCAAACCCAGCAAGAAAAACCCAAATAGAATATAATGAAAATGTGGGATTTTGAAACCAATTCATTGAAAACGGACCAATCAACAATGGTGGACCAATCAACATCATCAGTAAAGAAGAGAAAGATTATATATATATATATATATAAACCCAGTAAGAAAAACCCAAATAGAATATAATTAAAATGTGAGATTTTGAAGCCAATTCATTTAAAACGGACCAATCAACAATGGTGGACCAATCAACATCATCAGTAAACATCAAACATCAGCAACGTCGCTAGTATGGCTCTCCACGGCTATGCCGCCGCCGCCTCGGCTTCTCAAGGAAAGTGAGTGCCCTTTTTGGGAGGGAAACTGATTTTGGGTTCCATAATTCGAACCCTAGCAAGCAAGCACTGCTATCGTAGTAGATCCGATTCGACCCCATATCTCTCTTCTGGACCCGAACTATGGCCGAAGTCGAAACCCTAGGTATCCTTGAAGAGATTCAAGCCCTCGTCTCCGATAAACTTCAAGTGGTATCAACTCTCTCTCTCTCTGTGTTAGATTTGTAATTGTTTGCTGCTCTTCTCTTCAAAATCTTCTGATATTGTTGATTTGATTCATCAATTCGGTGCTCTTCTTCCTGTTCGTATTACTTTCCTAATTATTTGATGATGATGTTCGATGTTGTTTGATGATGTGTTGTGATGTTTAATGTTATTTTGATGATGATGTTTGATGTTTTAAGATGTTGTTTTGATGATGTTTTACGATGTAGTTGATGATGTTAATGTTTTTATGATGTTGATTTTTTGTAATGTTCTTTAATGATGTTGGTGATGTTTTTTAGGACTAAATGGTTTAATAAAAAACATTCAGGACTAACTAGAGCAACATTTATCAAAATGGGATTTATGAGTAATTTCTCCCTTTTTCTATTTTGCACTAAAAAAACTTCTTCATCCTATTAGAAATTACTTCTATGGTATTTAATTTTTTTTTCTATGTATATATAATTTATATATCATATTGTACATACATGTGTGTTTGTGTATTCGGTGATTTTTTTTTTCCCCGGCCCCTCCAGTAATAAAATCCTGGCTTCGTCCCTGCATCACACAATACACTCATTCAATCTTTACCATCGATCTGCATTCCGAGTAAATTTTGACATCCATTTTCTGATTCCCAGACTAATCCATTCTATATAGACTTTCTATTAACATGTGATCCCTAGCAGTTTTGAAAACCCATGCAAAAATGTGGACAAAGGGATGCTGCAGCCGGTAATGTACGAGTTTCAGGTATCTATTTTAATAATTTGAATTTGTATATTATAGGATTCACTAAGAATATCATTTATAAAAAAATTAAGTTAATCAGATCGTACTTACTTTTAAAAAATTATCAAAATCATATTAATTGTTTAAATTTTTTTAAAACTACCTTTCGTTATGGAGTTACAAATATTCAATCAACTTAAATTTTTGCATGAATGATCTACTCGATAAATCTTATAATATCAATATTTTAAATTTTTAAATAAAATAAATAAAATAAAATAAAACAATCCCCATGGAGACTCACGGCAGCCTGCAGTGCTCTAACCCGACTCCCATGTGGTACGTGAATGCAAATTAATAATTTTTTTTTTGGGGAGGGCTATGCTCAAGTAAAATTATGTGTTCAATAATGCATAATAATTTAATTTGTAATATATTTTTTTATTATTTTTTAGTGAATTAAACGTTTTAACAAAATGAACGTTTCATTTCACTTTCAATTTAGTGAATCGAACATTATCTTAGGTTTAATTTTATATGCATAAGTTTGAGAAGCGAAGTTATGAAGAGTAAATCTAAGTGCACAGATGATTTTTACATAATAAAATATAGATGTAAGACAAATAGTGATCCTCCACACACTTTATCTTACATCTGTATTTTATTTTATAAAAAAATTACTTATTACCAGCATACAACTGGGGTTTTTGAAACAATATGATAATGAAAATCTTACCTGTGGTATGACCACAGCAATATTTAAAACTCCCAGAGAAAGACCTATAGAGATTGAAACATTACAAATGTCTTAGAAGAAATCTATAATATTCACCAAGAAAAAAAAATGAAGAAGAAGAAATTAAAAAAGGGTTCAAAAACTTTTACCTTGTCCTCCACCAAAGCTGCTACAATAAATGGATGCCAATGAAATGGGAATGATGTAAGTTATCTGCACAATCACAAAGTTCTTATTTTATTTAGACATAAAATATTTTTGTTTTTTAAATATAAAATATATTTTTTAAATTAAAATTTTATCAATCACACCCCGCCGTTGTAACCGTACGCTTTTAAAATGTACTGTCATAAAATTCGTGTTATTCGTGATTTTTAAATGATTATTTAAAATTTTATTTTGAAATTAAATGAAAATAATTTTAAAAAATTACAAAATGACAAGATCAAGTTAATTTTAGTTATTTTCATAGCAACTACACTACCATAATGGTTTTCATGTTGTCATTAATATTTTTGTTACAAGTATTACATAACAAATACATGTTGTGATTCAATTGATAAAATTAATTAAAGTAAATAAAATTGCATATGCTCCCATATATAGATGTTCTATCACTATAAAAAATTAAGGTCTTAGAGCTCAAAATTTAGAGACAAAATTATTTTTTTGGAATCAAATAATTTTGTTACGAAAAGTGTTGTCATTATATTTTTAGCAACAAAAATTGGACATTAGTGATGAATTATTATCCTTTTGGGACCAAATTTTTTCTTTCAAAAAATAAACTATTTTGATATCAAATTATTTTGCCCCTAAAAGTCTATTTATTCATGACATTTTCAAAATTTTGTCTCTAAATGCCTTATTTTTTATTTTTTAGGACGATCTTTTAGCGACTATTTGCATGACGATGGAAATTGGCTCCTAAACGCCTTTTGCAACAAAATTTTCACTTTTATGTTGTGTTTGGTTGGGGGATTTGGAGAGGAATTTGGAAAAGGAAAGGGAAAAAATATGTGAAACTAGGTGAAATATAAGTATATTTTATTCATATTTCACCAAACTTTTCTCTTTCCCTTTCCAAATCCCTTCTCAATTCTCCCAACCAAACACAGCGTTAGAGACCAAAATATTTGATTTCTAAAACTTTTATATATTGTAATGTATTTATAGTTATAATTTTTGACGATCTTTGAGTGATTGGCTTTTTGAAAGAAGACATTGGTACTCATATACTGCCATCAAATTCCCATTCATTCTAAATTTAACAAAGGGATTGAATTATTGGGCAGTCTTTGTGACTCCGAAAGCCATTGTTTGAGATAGTCAATTGTTGCCCTCAAATGCTAGGCCAACGAAAAGATTGAAGACACGCTCAACATAGTGGAAAATATCGAATTTCACCCTTATTTGTGAAATAATAGGTATGGTAATTAGCTTAGATGGAATGATTATGTCAATCCAAAAAAGACATGACTAATTTTGGGAACATGAGTTAAAGGTCAAACAGTGGGCTCGTTTGGTTTGATTTTCTGAAAAAATTTTGGGAAATTTTCTCTACAAATAAGTTTTCAAAAGTAATCAAACCAAACAAATTTTCCCAAAAAAATTTCCCAAAACTTGTAAACCAAACAAGTTTTCCAAACAAATCTCTCTCTCACACACATCAAATCAATCACTTTTTCCAAAACTCTCTCTCTAAATAATTTTCCAAAACATCTTTTGAAAAAAACCAAACCAAACATGTTTTCGTACTTTTTATCTCCAAAACACATCTCTCAAACACAAACCAAACATAACTTTTAATTCATTTTAAGTCACATCACCTCTCATATAAATACAATAAAAAAAATTTAAAAAGCAACAAAACTAATTTTTAACCGTTTTTCAAAACACCCATGGAAAAGTTACTTTTCTTGCCCAAAAGCATAAAAATGTGACAATCACTTCAAATATTTTAAGGTAATAATAAAATTCTTTATTATATATATATATATATATATCTACCGGTACAAATAATGTAAAGACCATATCTCTATTGAAATTGATAATCTATCTTCAATCTTGTGTTTTTGTATATGGTAAATTAAAATTTAATAATATTAGACATTACGAAACAAATATCATGAAAAACCTTCATGAAAATTTTTCACCCTATAATTAATTTGTAATATTTTATTATATGTTATGGACCTTTGAATTAATTTTATGAAATTTTTTATAATATTTATTTCATAATACATATCATTACTCATTAATTCACCCAACAAAGCATTACTCATTAAAGTTACCCTACTACTTTTTTTATTATGAAAAGTTATTCAAAGTTTTTCTAGTTCTCCATCTTACAAAATACTAAAATGTGTCCCACTGAATCTATTGTCGAAAGTATTACATTTTTATTTAGAAAAAGGTTCATACGTTCACTGTGAACTCATCTATTAGCAAATATATGATAATATGTAATATTTAAATGAAATTGTCACTCTTGCTCCGCAGTTTTTTAAATAAACTTTTGAAATTTGTTTTTAGTTTTTAAAATTGCACCTGACACAATATCCGAAGCACATTAGAGTAAAATTTGGAGTTCGTCTAAAAATAAATAGAGTAGAAATAACATTTTCCTATTTCAATTGATAAAATTTAAGATCATATATTTATTTAGGACAAATTATACTAACAGTTCTTATAGTTTGAAATTCGTGTTATTTTGATGCTTACTTTTCAATTGTGACACATTTAACTCTGAATTTTAAATTTTATTCCAAATAAAGATAATTGAAGATACCATTACTCAATTTCAAGAGTAAAGTAGTTAATTTGATAAAATATAAACTAATTAGACAAAAATAAATGTCAAAAATATATTTTAAAATTTTTAAAAATGATTTCTACCCACCAAAGATAAAATTATGTAAAATTGATAAATTTTTTAGACATTTATTTATTTTACCAAATTAATTTTTATTATGTGTTTGGATGATGATCATGTAATGGGTGGTTGTTAGGTTTTTAATGTGTAATCGATATATTTAATATATGAAATATTTTTAGTTTTAGATTTTTTGATTTAATGAATTGGTTTAATAATGATATCAAAGTTGTCGCTATATTTGACTTTTGAAAAAAATAGAAACTAATTTAATGAAAATAAAAATAATTACCCATTACATGATCATCATCCAAATATATAATAAAAATTAATTTGGTAAAATAAACAAAAGTCTAAAAGATTTATCAAATTTGCATAATTTTATCTTTAATGTGTAGAAATAATTTTTAAAAATTCAAAAAAAAATTTAACATTTATTTTTATCAAATTAATTTATATTTTATTAAATTGATAACTTTGCTTTTGAAATTGAACAATGATATTTTCAGTTGTCCTTATTTAAAATAAAATTTAAAATTTAAAATTAAATGTGTCATAATTAAAAAATCAGTGCTTAAAATAACACAAAAACTAAATTATAACGATCATTAATATAATTCGTCCATGGAAAATGAGTGGTAGCTCGAAACTCTCGCGGCTCGAACGGCTCTACAGCCCAAAACGACGTCGTTTTGGGCTCTTTTTTCTTTTTTTTTTTTTTTCTTTCTTCTTTGTCATGCTCGTCTTCTTCTTCTTCGTCTGAAACAGAGGGAGAGGAGAGGGAGAGGGAGAGGGAGAGAGAGAGAGAGAGAGAGAGAGGAGGCAGGTCGTCCGTCGCAGCCCTCCGCCCGCCGTCGCAGCCCCGCATCCGCCGATCGTCCCCGCCCCCGGCCCTCCTCCGCTCCGCCCCCGCCTCCGCCTCCACCACGATATGTTGGCCCCCTCCAGTCCTTCGCCCCTCCTCCAGCCTCTCCCTCCTCCTCCTTCTCTCTCACTTTTTTGAGCCAATTTCGAGCCTTCCCTCTCGAGCTACCAATCACGACCGCTCATCCATCTATTTATGTTGCATGATTGTAATGTCTTAACCTTAATGATTAACTCTTGCATGACCAAAATATCAGATGTGAAATACGTAGATATTTTATGCCAATTCATATAATGATGGCTCACAAGAAACTGACAAGGCTGACATTTTTGAGGTCTAAATCGTATTTATTTATATTGTATGATTGTAATGTCTTAACCTTAATAATTAACTCTTGCATGACAAAAATATCAGATGTGAAATACGTAGATATTTTATGCCAATTCATATAATGATGGCTCACAAGAAACTGACAAGGCTGACATTTTTGAGGTCTACTATAGAATCTTAAAATTAGGACTCTTCATGTATAAATAATAATAAAATAATTTATTTAAATTTTTTATTTTAAAAGTGTATAATGTAAACTCAAAATTAATAAAATACAAGTCATATTAATGAATGAGATCTATAAATAAATATATATATATATATATATATATATATTGATTTGGTCTTTAAGAGATAAACATTTTTTAAAAATCAAATTTAAAATTCATCAAATTCAATGAGATCTATAAGTATAAATATAAATATTAAATTTGAATTTGATGAAAATTTAACAAGATATTGAAGATAAAAAAAAAAAAAAAATTCCCGTCAAATTTTATGAAAAGAAAAATTTGGGATATGATGAGAATTTTTAGAAAGATTTTCATGAAAATTTGATGAAAGAGTTGGAGTAATTCATATCAAATCAAGTTTTTTGCTCAAACTTATAATCAAATTAAATTGGAAAACAAAAATAAAGAGTTGGAGATGTTCTAAATTTTTTTAATTTAGATTGTGAAATTATATGAGTTGTTTTGGATCTTTATTTTTAAACCTATTAACACCATAGAATTAAAATTATTCGAGTCCCTTAAAATTTATCAAAATTTGAGGGTCCAAGACAGCTGCGTTGCTCACCTTGGGCCAGGGCCGGCTCCAGACAGTGAAGTAAAATGTAAAGATGAATAAGAAGAAATTATATGGATATTTTGTGCAATTTTTCTTCCTCATATGTAATCAGAAAAATTATATGTAATTTATATTTTTTTTTCATATGTAATGAAAATTTTATTATACTATAACTCACATTAATGAACAGTTATTTTTTAATTATAAAAGAATACTTAGCACTTTACTAAAAATTAAATTATTGAAGTGGTAAAACTTTCTTTCGGAAACAAAGTTTTTAACTAAAAAATAAAAAATTATAATAAATTGTTAAAAAAATATTTTAAAATTTTTATACATTTTATAATAAAAAAATTTTAAAAATCAATTTTCAAATAAGTTTCAGTAAATTTTTATTAATAATTTTATTACAGTAAAAGTTTACATGTCGAAACATACCGCTTGAGCATTCCCCATCACTGCGAAGAGAGAGAGAGTCGCCGCCTTGACACCAAGTGCCGGCGTAGTCCCACCACCACTCGCCACCGCATGCCGCCGAGTCGACTCTGCAACTTTAGTGATACACACCGTCATCGCCAAGCAAACCGCGAACAAAAGGTTACCGCAACCCCACAGCCTGTTCCCGCCCTTGACTCCACGCACCACCAACATCACCACCAACGCCGTCACCCCGCCACGGCCGCCATCAGCATCAGCCCCAACGACCCAGCTCTCACTCCGCTACTGTACAACTCCCCCCCGACCTCTCCACCGTACACCTCCCTCCCCACCCAATCAGTGTCGTACATTTTGAACCCAAACCAGGCAGTCGAGTTCAGACCAGTAGCCAACAATAGGTACCACATGGGCCTCGGATACTCCTTCAACGCACTCAATAATTCCCCGAAAAACCCACAAAACGGCACCGCTTTATCCTTCTTCTCCACCGAGAACCTCGAAATTGGATCCTCAACCACTGTGCTGAGTGCGAGAGTGGTAAAAATGAGTAACAGAGTGACTGAGATTAAGAAACAGGTCTTGAGATTCGCACAATAAACATTACAGGCCTGTGTTGAGGTGAAGGGGAGGAGGCGGTGGAGCTTCGAGTACGATCCGGCGGCGTAGCCGAGGACCTGGCCGACGGCGGTGAAGAAGGCGTAGAAGGCGCTGGAGTTTCGAGTTTTGCGCTGGTCACCGTCGCTGAGGTCAGCGAGGAAGGCGCGGCAGGGGTCCATGAGGAGGTTGTTGCCGACGTCCAGGATCCAGAATCCGACCACGAAGATGGTGATGGCACGGGGCTTCGCGACGCCGGAATCAAGGCGGTCGCCGGAGAGTTGGCCGAGGTCGGCGGCGAAGCCGATGAAGATGACGGCGACGGTGACGAGGGCGGCGCCTGTGGCAATGAAGGGGCGGCGGCGGCCGAAGCGAGAGGTGCAGCGGTCGCTGTAGAGGCCAGTGAGTGGTTGCACCACGAGGCCGGAGATGGGGCCGCAGAGCCATATGTAGGATGCCCATTTGTGTGGGATGCCTAGAAGCTGGACATATGGTGTGAGGAGAGAGAATTGTAAAGCCCAACCGAACTGAACCCCGACGCCTATTGAGGCCACCACCACCACCTTCCAGAGAGGCGTTTGATGCGGTGGTGGTGGTGGTGGTGGTAGTGGTAGTTGTTGGAGTTGGAGTTGGAGAGGCGAAGGGTGTTTACCATTTTCCATATTTGTTACTCTTTGTATACAACAAAACACTCTCAGCTCAAGTCTCTAAACTCAAGTCTCCGTGTTTTTGGAGCAATGATGGTCTAGCAATAGGAATACAACTCGGGCGAACTGAGAGATTGTCTAAATGACAAGATCTATTCACACCGACGCCATTTTCGAATTGTAATCCCAGATTATTTGCTCAAGTTCGATTAAAGTTAAATTTAAATTATCCGAATTATATATAAATTTCATTTAGTTTTCTTTCCTTAACTAAATTATTAATTTGTAAAATTAGATTTTATTTATATATTTTTTAAATCATTAATAACATGAAAATAAATAATTTATATATTGTGAGATAGATGTTGTTAATGTAGTTTTTATAATTTATGAGTGAGAATAAAAAAGATAAAATTTTGTATTGGGTTACTTTATGTATATAATATATGTTCAATATGATTTAACAATCTAAATTACTCTAATATCATCTAATAGCTAATAATTTATATGTATATTAAGGGCTGGTTTGGCTTATCCTATATAAGCCAAAAAGTCAAAAAATTACTTCAAAATCCAAAAAGATATCACTATTCACCCAAAAAAATAATTAAAAAACCAATTTTTTACATATTTGAGCCGACTGAAGTGATGTCTGCGCAGCAGCTGTGCTGCGGCAGTGGACAGGGATTAATGATTGGGTGTGATTTGCACACACACCGCTGTTTGGCCTGTGGGGACTATCACGGGTCCCGTTTTGATAATCTGAACCGTTAAATGTGTAGAACTCGTCGAGTACTATATGTCTGTAAAAAATCACATTGATCGGATATCAATAACTATATGATCAAATCAGTTATATACAACAAATGGATGGTGTTATAATTAATGATTGAAAAATAAATAAATCTGATCAGATAGCTATCGATATCCGATTAACGTGATTTTTTATATGTACATAGTGTTCGACGAGTTACACACATTAAACGGTTTAGATTATTAAAATGGGACCCGTGCTGACCCCCACGGGCCAAACAAAACCGTCCAGTGCTTTGTACAAAAATTAGCCAATAATTTTCAACTCAACTCACTCTAGCCGGTTGTACGGCTGGGGCCCACCCCTATCTAATCATCTCCTACACACCTTTTTTATACAATTTTTTAATACACATTTTTTCATAAAAAGTCAAAAAGTTAACCCAAACTTCCATATTTTTTTTTTTTGTCTTTTTTAGTCCAAAAAGTGCACTTTTTTAGGACACCCCAAACCAGCCCTTTTTTTCCATATATTTATATATATAATTCAAGATTTGGGTTGCTCGGGTTGTTTATTGTCTTTACCTAAATCCGTCCAAATTTAATTCGAGCTTCTAAATTTTTTCCTTAGCCTGTATCGAATTCAAAAATACCTTGTCTACACCCTAAAAAAAATTCGAATTACTCAAGTTCAGCTCGTCCAAATTACACTCCTATCAAGCGATGAGGACTTAACCAAGGATGGACCTAGAGGAGAGCAAGCAATGATGGAACTAGGAGAAGACTATGGGGGGCCTGGCTTCCTTATTTCTGTGAAAATTATTGTTTGCTATAGAATTTTAAATGTATATATATATCCTTTTATACATAAAATGGTCCTCCAATATAAAAAAATATATATGTTATTATTCTTTCATCTCGAATTCTCTTGTTATTTTACACCAAAAAGACTTCTTCATCCTATTAGAAATTGCTTCTATGATATTTAAATTATATATATACAAATTATATATATATATCATATTATACATATATGTGTGTTTTGTATATATGGTGAAAAATATTATTTTCTTTTAGCCCATCCAGTAATGAAATTCTGGTTCTGCCCGTGGGAACAAGAGTTGGTGATCACCCCTGAGAGGGTAATTTATATATGTAAATTGGGCCGAGCTAAGTAATGGACTGGGATGGGCCGAAGTACGAAAGGCCAAGTAATAAAGGTCTCAAAGTTAGTCCGGTCCCAGAAGTACCTAATGTTATCTCGGTCCAGAAGAGTGCTACGGTTAGTACGGTCGACCAGATGGCCACACTCAGAGTTAGTCTGGTCGCAAGCATAGCACGGCTAGCTCAGTAGGACCTAGCTAAATTGTTAGCACGGTTCAAGCGACATCATAGTTGGTATGGTTTAAGCAGGAAGAGCCAAGGTAGGAATAGCGAAAGGAAGAACCGGGCTCACGATAGTTCGGTCTACTCTGTGGCTCGGCGTGAATTTGCTTACTTCGGTCATACTGGAGTCCGGCCATGGTAAAACCATCTCACTTGGTTTAAGCAGTGAGGGGGTTGTTGAAAGATAAGCATCATCTTTCAGGAGTATGAATCCTAGGAGGACTCTACATGGAGAAATAAGAGTCCTACTAGGATTGTGCCACGCAAAACCTATAAAAGCTCACAAACATCACCTATGGAGAGGTAATACAACTTTGATTTCTGAATACATAGAGCTTTTGTCTATTTGTCTAGTTTGTTGACTTAGGCATCGGAGAGGTTTCCGGCATACACCCGCCAGCAAGCTTACGTTTGTGTTTTCAGGTGATAAAGCGACGACGTACGGAGGAGCGCAGACTTGATCAACAGGATTATACGAGAAGGTTTATTTCTTTCCCGTACAATTGGCGCGTCTGTGGGAAGTCAGACAAGAACAACACCTCTTGATCAAGCTTTTCCTCTTGAAAATCAATGGCGCACAACAAAGATTTGCCACATTCTGCCATTGACGGACAAACACCCGAAGGAGGTGCAAGACGCGAAGGTCTACCTCTTATCCCTCCTATGGCGGACTTGAAGCCACTAAGACAGAATCCCAGGAGGGATACTAGGGGAAGAAGGCGGACTAACAGCCCCTATCACTCTCGTTCTCAAAGTCCAGAAAGGCAAAGACGAAGGATTGATCCTCAAGCTTTGGAGGATCGCGTCAAGGAACAAGACGAGTTGATACGGCGGATGGCGGCGGACATGGAAACTCTAAAACGCCAGGTGAAGGGAAAAGGAGTGGCGACAGGAGAGGGGCGCACAAGCAAGACGCCCCTCGCCACTCGGAAGGTCGTGGCAGAAATTCCACACCCTCTCAGGCGGAGAGTAGAAGCCTCAAGACAGGCGATACTCAATCTAGATTTTCCAGAACTTGTCACTCCAGGTCGGAGAGGACGAGATCTGAGAGGTCGTACACTGAAGGAAGCACTTATTGGCCCTCGCATACGCACCAAACAAGGTCTAGACAGACGGAGTTGCCCAGATCGTCCGACCTACGAACCGTACTAGAAGAGAAAGCACGATGGAAGGAGGACGCCAGGGCACGCGATCCACATAGAGTTTCTGCCTTACAGCGGTTGGCTCCTTGGACGCACGGAAGCGTCGAGGTTGGAATGCCAATACCGCGCCCTGCCTACGAACCAACGGATAAGGCATTGGCGAGGCTGCAGACCTCACCGTTCGTTCCGGCAATAGAGAACGCGCCCCTATCCTCAGGCTTCCTTCAGCCCAAATTCACTACATATGAGGGAAAGACGGACCCCTACTCACACTTGAGCCACTTTTGCCAGGTCATGGCTGTATACCGGTGAAACGAAGCCTTGATGTGCATCCTCTTCCCACTTCCCATCAAGCCTTGGCGACCTAGGCTTGACTTGGTTCGAGAAACTTCCAGAAGGCAGCATAGCCTCTTGGGCGCAATTGGCGGAGGCGTTCGTAACAAGGTTCCGAACAAACACTAAAACTCCGGTGGAGATCGACCAGCTACTCTCAATCGACATGGGCGACAAGGAGACCTTAAGATCCTACAACAGTCGCTATTGGGAGACCTTCAACCAGATCGGGGATTGCCCCACTAACCTCGCCATTGCCCAATACAAAAGAGGCCTTCCAGTCGGGAACAGACTAAGGGACTCAATCACCATGACGCCGCCCTTCACCATGGAAGCTCTGATGGAAAGAGTGCATCAGCACATCAGGGTGGAGGAGGATGGCGCACGTGCCAAAGCAAAGTCCAGCACGACCGCAGTACCAGAGAAAAAGGCCTCAGCAAAGGTCAACGCGGTAGACCGTCCGAGTAAAAATGGACGAGGCAAGCGAGACAACGGAGAGAACCAGGATAAAATATGGCTAAGAGTCCGCACTGCCATAACCACGGTCTTCAAGAAATCGATCTACCGAATTCTAAGTGAAATACGGGATGAGTCTTTCGTCAGATGGCCAGCCAAGCTAGAGGAAGCTCAGAAGGACTATGACGAAAGATCACGGTGCACCTTCCACAAAGAAAAAGGACACCGCACTGAAAATTGCACGCCATTGAGACAGTACCTGGAGGAGTTGGTGGCAGGAGGTCACCTGGATAAATACATTGAAGGAGAGGCGCAACCAGCCCCCCAGGACCATAATAACCCCAATGGGATGCCGATCGATGCCCCACCTCAAGGCGTGATCAATGTGATACATGGAGTCTTCGAACCTGAGCGTGTATGCGAGCTCAGAGGATCAATCAAAAAGGCTGAACACTTGAGAAAGGTACTAAGTGCCCAACCTACCACCAAGAAGGGGAGGACAGAGGCTACAAACGTCTTGTCTTTTTCGGATAAAGACTTGGCAAGGATATATTGCCCTCACAATGATGCCTTGGTCGTCACTCTTCGAGTCAAAGATTTTGACGTCAAGCGAATTTTGATCGACCAGGGTAGTTCATGTGAAATAATGTACTACGAAACATTTAAACAGTTGAAGTTACAAGATAAAGACTTGGCACCTGCCGTATCTCCCTTAATTGGATTCAGCTCCATGCCAGAATGGCCCATCGGCAAAATAATTCTTCCAGTCAGAGCAGGAAGCGTAACGAAACAAGTGGAGTTCTGGGTGTTGAAGGTCCCCTCTACTTACAACATCATCATCCTGGGCAGAACATGGCTGCATGCCATGCGATCGGTGGCGTCCTCCTACCACCAAGTAATGTGGTTCCCCAACGACACTGGAGTAATTGAAGAAGTCTATGGAGATCAGATAATGTCGAAGCAATGCTTTGTCACGGTGAATGGCAGCCGCGCTGCCAAAGGATACGTTCATTCGGTGGAAGAACCTGAGAGCAATGAACTATTCGCCGATGTTGGCAAAGCGGCTAATCAGAAAGCGGTGGAGAACTTGGTAGAGGTAAGAATAGATGAAAAGAACCCGGATAAGTTCTTTTTGCTCGGTTTGTCGTTGTCCAACACGGAGAGATTAGAGGTCTTGGAATTTTTGACCTCTAACATCGAAGTGTTCGCCTGGACACCATACGACATGCCAGGCATTGACCCAACTTCATCTGTCACCAACTCAATGTTCACCCATCCGCCAGACCAATCATTCAGCACACCCGCAGATCGGCACTCCACCACGCCGAAATAGTGGCGGAAGAAGTAGGAAACCTACTGGAGGTAGGAGCAATCAGAGAGGTGCATTACCCAAGATGGATCTCCAATACAGTCGTAGTGCCAAAGAAGAATGGCAAGTGGCGTGTCTGCGTCGACTACAAGACAGTCAACAAAGCATGCCCAAAAGACAGCTTTTCCCTACCACGGATAGATCAACTGGTAGACCTAACGGCGGGACACAACCGACTAAGCTTCTTGGATGCATACAGAGGCTACCACCAAATCGTCATGCATGAACCAGATCAGGAAGTCACATCCTTTACAACTCCAAGAGGACTGTACTATTACAAGGTCATGCCCTTTGGCCTAAAGAACGCAGGGGTGACGTTCCAGAGGATGGTCACCAAGATGTTTGAGCCATTGTTAGGCAGAACAATGGAAGCTTACATCGACAACATGGTGGTCAAGAGCAAGGATGAGAATGACCATCTCAAGGACCTAGGTGAGATGTTTGAGATCCTGAAGAAGCACAAGTTGCGCCTCAATGTGTCCAAGTGTGCGTTCGGAGTAGGATCTGGCAAATTCCTAAGCTTCCTAGTGATCAACCGGGGTATTGAAGCAGACCCCTCCCAGATCAAAGCGATCCAGGATTTGGAGAGACCAAACTCTGTAAAGGAAGTGCAGCATCTCACCGGCATGGCAGCCACGCTCAACCGGTTCATAAGCCGGTCGTCAGACAGACTACGACCATTCTTCCATACACTAAAGGCCAAGTTTGAGTGGGACGAAGAATGCGACTGCGCTCTGGAAAGCTTAAAAGAATACATATCTTCTCCACCACTGCTTGTCACCCCAGTACCTGGAGAAGAACTCTTCTTGTACCTGGCAGTCTCTCAGCACGCAATTAGTGCAGTGTTGTTCCGCGCAGAAGGAATCCAACATCTGCCCATCTATTATGTCAGCAAGACGTTACTAGGCGCCGAAACAAGGTACTTGCCACTGGAAAAACTGGCATTGGCCTTGATGATGGCCTCAAGGAAGTTGTCGCACTACTTTCACGCCCACACCATAGTTGTCCTCACAGCCTTCCCATTAAAAGCCTTATTTGAAAGGGCAAACTTTTCTGGGCGAATTCTGAAGTAGGCAGTCGAGTTGGGACAATACGACATCAAGTTCCAACCCAGGACCGCGATAAAGGCTCAAGCTTTTGCAGACTTTGTCGCGGAATTCACACCAGGAAGTCATCATATCTGCCCAGTCGACCTGACTGAAACCGCCGAACTAGGGATAGAAGTTGACGCCGGAATAACGCAACCCCTAGTACAGGATATTTAGTCAGACCCCAAGGCAAACCAAAGTGAAGCCAGAAAGGAAGAAGCAAACCATGCTATACCAAGTCAAGACTCACCAACAAATAAAGACTTGGTACAATCAGATTGCGAGGGGCAGACAGCCAGCATGGACCTTGAAGAAAACACCACCAACATGGAAGATCCCAAGGCATCATCTGATCCCTCCACTTGCTGGAAGTTGTTTGTCGGAGAGATGTGGAAGCTCTTCGTGGATGGAGTATCCAACCGGCATGGAGCAGGACTTGGCATAGTCCTCATCTCTCCAGACGGCCTTGTTGTGGAAAAGGCAATCAACCTTGGCTTCCCAGCATCAAACAACGAAGCGGAGTATGAAGCGCTTCTCGCCGGCCTCAAATCAGCATTCTTCATGAAGGCCACCGAGCTAATGGTTTACAGCGACTCACAGCTGGTGGTAAACCAAATATTTGGCGACTACGAAGCAAAGGATGACAGGATGGCCAAATACCAAGAATTGGTCAGAACAGAGATCAAGAAATTTGAAGTAGTCAGGATAGAACAAATCGGCAGAGAGGAAAATAACAGAGCGGACGAACTAGTAGGCTTTGCGTCAATGGCAGACACTTCTATCCCTCATCCATTGCTGATCGACTACCTACCTAGACCAAGCATTGAAGACCCCGAAGCAGAAGAGGTATGTTGCGCAGAGCTAGGCCTCTCTTGGATGGATCCCATCATCCTGTTCTTAAAAGATGGCATCTTACCAGAAGAGAAAAAAGAAGCCAACAGAATAAGAGCGAAGTCGCAGCGATTTTGGCTCTCCCCATCTTTGGCATTATACAAAAAGTCATTCTCAGGACCCTACCTGAAGTGTGTACATCCCAGCAAAGTGGAAGCATTCTTGTTCGAAATACATGAGGGCGTATGCGGAAGCCATCAAGGAGGAAGATCACTAGCATACAAGGCAATTTCGCAAGGATATTGGTGGCCATATATGCAAGCGGATTCAGAAAAGTATGTCAAAAAGTGCGAGAAGTGTCAGAAGTTCGCACACCAAATACACCAACCTGCCAGAGAACTCCTACCTCTAACTAGCCCATGGCCCTTCGCAATGTGGGGATTGGACATAGTAGGACCACTTCCAACAGCACCAGGAAACAGGAAGTTCTTTCTTGCAGCAACCAACTACTTCACAAAATGGGTGAAAGCAGAAGCCTTGGCGTCAATCAAGCAAAAAGATGTGAAAAAGTTTGTCTGGCAGAATATCATCACTCGATTTGGCATACCAAAGGCACTAATATCAGACAACGGCACTCAGTTCGACGGCAGAATCTTCAGAGGCTTTTGTGAAGAGTACAAGATACAGTTCTACAACTCTACACCGGCATATCCCCAAGCAAATGGACAGGCAGAAGCTTCAAACAAGGTAGTCTTGGATGGATTAAAGAAAAGGTTAGAGAAAGCAAAAGGCAAGTGGGCTGAAGAGCTCCCTCATGTTTTATGGGCTTACCGCACCACACCTCGGCGATCAACAGGAGAAACACCATTCTCTTTAGCCTATGGTATGGAGGCAGTAATCCCACTGGAAGTTGGCCTCCCCATGATTCGAAGCGAGAATTTTGATCCAGACTTGAATGGCGAGGCCATAACATTGGAGCTCGACCTTGCAGAGGAAAGAAGAGAAAAAACACTGGTTCACATTGCCTCGTACCAACAAGAGTTATCCAGGAAATACAACAAGACAGTTCATCCAAGACAATTCAAGATCGGAGATTGGGTACTGCGCAAAGTGATGGGAAACACCCTGGTGCCCAAAGATGGCAAGTTAGGGCCTAATTGGGAAAGACCTTACAAAGTGGTTGGATTAGCAGGCAAATGGGCATACCACTTAGAAGATAAGGACGGCAAGACAATTCCCAGGCCATGGAATACTGCCAATCTCAAGTTATTTTATTTTTAGCGTTTTTCTTTTTAAGTATGTGTAATTTTTTCCCTTTCTCAATAAAACAAATAGTTGTCTTTTCAGAATAAACATTTTTCTCTGTAACAGTTTGTTTTAGTAAATTAGTGAGTTAGGGGCATGAAAAAAAAAAAAAACATTTTATTCTAAGTTGGCTAGAAAAACTAATCTAGAGGTTGGCTGGATTAAACCAACACCCCTCCTAAGCCCAGGATAAGGATCCAGGCTGCAGGACGTTTGGTCGCCATAACTAAACATTTTATTCTAAGTTGGCTGGATTAAACTAACTTAGAGGTTGGCTGGATTAAACCAACTCTTGTTACTCTTCAGCCGAAGTAAGTATGTCGGCTAAAGAGTGGTTGGCTGGATTAAACCAACTCTTTGTACTTTTCAGCCGAAGTAAGGGTATGGCTGAAGAGTGGTTGGCTGGATTAAACCAACTCTTTGTACTCTTCAGCCGAAGTAAGGGTATGGCTGAAGAGTGGTTGGCTGGATTAAACCAACTCTTGTTACTCTTCAGCCGAAGTAAGTATGTCTGCTGAAGAGTGGTTGGCTGGATTAAACCAACTCTTGTTACTCTTCAGCCGAAGTAAGGGTATGGCTGAAGAGTGGTTGGCTAGATTAAACCAACTCTTTGTACTCTTCAGCCGAAGTAAGGGTATGGCTAAAGAGTGGTTGGCTGGATTAAACCAACTCTTGTTACTCTTCAGCCAAAGTAAGTATGTCGGCTGAAGAGTGGTTGGCTGGATTAAACCAACTCTTGTTACTCTTTAGCCGAAGTAAGTATGTCGGCTAAAGAGTGGTTGACTGGATTAAACCAACTCTTAGTACTCTTCAGCCGAAATAAGTATATCGGCTAAAAGAGTGGTTGGCTAGTAAGCCTACTCAGATTGCCAAAAAATATTTCAAATTGCAGTTAGAAAGCAAGCATTCAAACCGAGATCGCAGTCGAGCAAAAGAGTTCATTGTAAAATTCATTACAAGTGCAAGCATACAAATCAAAAACTGGAATAAGAGTTGAGCACAAAAGAAGATTTTCATTGAAGTAAAAAACAGGTACACAGGAGAGGCCGCAGCCCGGTTACAAGTCCAAGAAAGAAAAAATTACAGAATTAGTTAAAAAGATCTTTGAGATCGGCTTCAATATCAACACCGACTCCGGCTTCAGAGGTTAGAGCAGTCTCGGTTGGAAGCCCGGTCTCTGTTGGAAGCACGTTTTCGGTCGTCAAGTCTTCAACCACTGGCTCCAACCGAGCTGATTGATCATTCGCAGGCTCGTTAACAACCGGAGTCTCAGTTTGCTCATCTTCTTCTTCATCGTCAGACGCTTCGAGAAATTGCTTCTGGAGGTCGGCAGCATACTCCGCCAGTGAGGTCGGAATGAAATACTGTGGAGCATTGTAGACCTCGGTATCGGGCCCACAACCGAGCTGCTCCACAGCACCCCTCAGCCGCATTTGAAGAACAAGTCCTTCGCAGTTTCACACTGTTGGATGTATGCAGCCTCGCCTTCCTTGAAACCCTTCAGCTCGGCGTCTTCAGCTTTCTTCTTCAGAACTGTTATTTCGGCGTCTTTAGCGCCTTCAAGTTGTGCCATCTCCCACAAATATTTATCTTTCATTTCGGTAAGAGCTCGCTGTTTGTCACTGTTAGCCGAGGCAACTAGTCCGGTTAGACGAGTTACCTCGGCCTCCAGCTCGGCCGTCTTTGTTTGTGATTGTTTTAATTCGGCAGTCTTGGCTTCGGCTTCCGCCATTGCCTGCCTCGTGGTTTTCCTCAACTCCAACACTCGCCTGTGTGTGATATTGTTTTTCTGAATGGCCTGCAAAAGAATTGTTTCTTTTCAGCCGAGCTGAAACTTAGAAAAATTAGAAAGATCGAAAATAGCTACTTACCAGAATCATTGATTTCGTTGACGACCGGATGGACTTCAGTTCGGTGTTCAGTTGATTATGGTGGTGCTCCATGTCTTTTGGAAGACACACACTCTTGGCCAGATTGAAGGCCAGTACGTGATCCTTCTCTGCGACCACCGAGTCGATGTCCTGGATATCTCGGTTCTGGAAAGTGAGCTTGGGTGCCCACTTGAAAGAGCTAGATCGGTCGGATCACTCCGGCTGAGGGCTCGGTGGAGGGCTTGGTGGCGGGAGAACGGTCTCATCTTCGTCCACAAGGCGCTGCTCGGTTTCTCTAGTCCGGGCACGCTTGTTCGCCCGAGATGTTGACGGCTGTTGAGATGGTAGGGCCACCACAGTTTCTTGTGATTGGTTGGGTGGTGGTACCTCGGCCCTGACTTTGTTTCTTTTGGCCATTTCTTCTTCAGCAGTCAGTTGGATTAGGTTGATTTGGGGCAAGGTTGGGTCCGATTCTGGGGTGTCCTCCAGAAGAAAGTCAGTCACTCTGGCTTTTCGGCGACCGCTGTATCTGTAGGTCGGCTCAAAATTTAACAACTTAGCGCAGCTCCGTTCTGGATACCGTAGTGCGGCGCGGAGAGTATCAAGGTTGGAGTAGCTGTACAATGAATAAATATGGGTTGGATCTGCATGAAGAAGAACTGTTAGTTCGGCTCAGAATAGGAAACCGAAATAAAAAAGAAGAATGCAAGGGAACCGAAGTAATTTTACCAGGTATCCCTTTTTTCCAGTTTATACGTCGGCCAGGAATCTGGGCTTGATGATCTTCAAAATTCCCAGACACCCAGAAAAAATCGTCATCGTTTAAGTCTTTATCCGGTATATCTTTTATTATCTTTTCTCGGCGACGGCGTATTCTTAAGTAATAGACCCACCCATCTTCTTTTGAACCTAAGGAATATTGGTGGAACAGTTCGGCTAGACCAAGGTTAAGACCGGCTTGGCGGTTTAGTTCGGCTATTCCCATTATTATACGGTATGAATTGGTGGAAAGCTGGGTTGGGCATATTCTGGTTTGCCTAAGGAATTCACAGATTAAGGGTTGGACTGGAAATCTTAGTCCGGTTTCTATTATTGAAAGAAGGGTGAAGGGCACAAAACCTTCATTTCCCCAAGGTATGGTATCCTGTTTCGGCCAGGTAAGGTGGACGTCGTCAGGTATATTGTAGTCCTTTCGGAATTCGGCTAGACCACCAGGTGTCTCTACTAAGAATCTATACTTCCCCATTTATTTTATAAGTTAAAATAAATTAGTTCGGTCGAAAAATTGTGCTCAGTAGCTCGGTTGAGCGCGCAGTGGAGTGCCTGGGCAACCTAAGTCTGTAAAGTGGAAAACAAAGGGGTTAAGCACAGATCATTGGACCGTGCTACAAAATAAAAGCAAGCAAAGAAGTCCTACTTCGGCTATGTGGGATGCTACAGGTTTTATCTCGGTTTTAACAAGGTGCTTGGTAGCTCGGTTGAGAAAGGGATCTGTTAGCTTGGTCTTGGCGAGCGATCCAATATCTCGATTAATGAGGGGGTTTGGTTAAGACCGGTTGAGCCTCTAGGGGCAGCTTTCTAAGTTCGGTCTAAAAACTAAGAAAGCTGGCCTAGCCCCGAAGACTTAGCTCGGTCGTAATTAAGGCTCTCGAGTACTAAGTTCAGACTTAGTTCGGTTAGTTTACTATCTCGGCTAAATCAAAGGTGGTTAGATTTTTTAAGCGCTACAAGTGTAGTGCAAATTTTAGTTCGGTTGTGAGGTGTGCCTGGGCCTCACAAGACAAACAACCTCTTAGTTCGGTTACGTGGTTATTTTGAATCAAAAACAGTGTTCTACAGGTTTCATAGACTCAAGTGGTTCTTATAAGGATTTTCTCCAGAAAAACGCAAAGCAAAGCAAATGGAAGTAGAGTGTTTTACAAAAGCACGAAAAACAGTATGCTATGAATTAAGTAAACACGAAAACAAGAGAAATCAAAAGGATTTGTAATACTTACCAGATGAGGAGGAAAGAACTGGAGATTGGAGCAGTAGCAGCAATGAAGAACACGAGCCTAGGAGTTGAAGGAGCCCAAGAACGAGAGAGAGTGAAGAGGAAATGAGTAGTGAAGTGAGTAAATCCTAAACTTTGAGATTTGTTTTGTGAAAAGAGAAGGATGAAGAGGCGGGAACTGTTCAAATTTTGCGAAGTACGAGGGCGGCGTGACAGTTATGATTGACCAATCGGAGCATGCCACGTGTCCTTGGAAGGAGAAGCGTTTCAGTTGCTGTGATTAAAGAGACGTTTTGACCGGACAAGCGGAGCCCGGTGAGAAATTTAGCTCGGTTGGATAGGCTGAAAGGACTTATTAGCTCGGCTGGAAAAGCTAAAAGGGTTTTTTTAGCTTAGCTGGAAAGGCTAAAAGAGTTTTAGCTCGGCTGGAAAGGCTTGAAAGTTTTAGCTCGGTTATAAGGCTAAAAATATTAGCTCGGCTGATAGACGGGTAATCCCTGTCCTGCTGCACAGATGGAATTAAGGGGCAATTGAGAGGGTAATTTATATATGTAAATTGGGCCGAGCTAAGTAATGGACTGGGATGGGCCGAAGTACGAAAGGCCGAGTAATAAAGGTCTCAAAGTTAGTCCGGTCCCAGAAGTACCTAATGTTATCTCGGTCCAGAAGAGTGCTACGGTTAGTACGGTCGACCAGATGGCCACACTCAGAGTTAGTCCGGTCGCAGGCATAGCACGGCTAGCTCAGTAGGACCTAGCTAAATTGTTAGCACGGTTCAAGCGACATCATAGTTGGTATGGTTTAAGCAGGAAGAGCCGAGGTAGGAATAGTGAAAGGAAGAACCGGGCTAACGATAGTTCGGTCTACTCTGTGGCTCGGCGTGAATTTGCTTACTTCGGTCATACTGGAGTCTGGCCATGGTAAAACCATCTCACTTGGTTTAAGCAGTGAGGGGGGTGTTGAAAGATAAGCATCATCTTTCAGGAGTATGAATCCTAGGAGGACTCTACATGGAGAAATAAGAGTCCTACTAGGATTGTGCCACGCAAATCCTATAAAAGCTCACAAACATCACCTATGGAGAGGTAACACAACTTTGATTTCCGAATACATAGAGATTTTGTCTATTTGTCTAGTTTGCTGACTTAGGCATCGGAGAGGTTTCCAGCACACACCCGCCGGCAAGCTTACGTTTGTGTTTTCAGGTGATAAAGCGACGACGTACGGAGGAGCGCAGACTTGATCAACAGGATTATATGAGAAGATTTATTTCTTTCCTGTACAACCCCCATACGATTTAAAATTCTCCATTATTATAGTAGTATTAATTATAAATATTTCTAAATTATAGAGGTTCGCCCTCTTTAAATATTTTTTTACAAATTTTAAAATGGTCATTATTTCTCTGTTTTTTATTTTTTATTTTTTTATATATAAATTTAAGTGGTTGTTTTTCTATATCTATAAAACATTAGATTAAAGTATAAAACCAAAAAAAAAAGAAAGACAAAATATAATAAATTAATAATTTTTATAATTGCCATTAATACAAGCCTATTCTAGATAATAGAATAAAGCATTAGCTAATTATTTGACTCTATTATAGATGCTGTCATTGACATGAAAGATAGTAAACACAAATCCCATCCCACTTGATAAATAGATTATTTGTATAATTATTATCTTTTTCATATAAAAAAAAAATACTATTTATATATGTTTTTATCTTATTTTTCTTTTATATATTAATAAAAAATTGATATTACAATTGATATATTTTATTTAAAACTTTTGTTAATATGTATATTTTCGATCCGTGAAAATTTTGGGTCCGTGAAAATTTAAGGCAGATGCATTTGAAGGGTAATGCTTAAGTGTGCAACCCCCTTAAGGTTGCACACCATATGCAACCCAATTGTTAGCCGTTAGATTACAATAATTGATCAAGACCATTGAATTGTTTAATCGTGAAAAAGTTGAAACCGGGGCAGCCGGTTAATGCTTGTATTTGCATGATTGCATCCCACTCACTCTCTGTATTTCGTCTCTATCTCTCTCTGTTCTCCTCTCTGTGTAAGGTTGAGTCAGTGTAACTGTTGATTTCCATTAACAGGGAGAAGCCCCTGTTGGGTTCGTTCCATTGACGAAGCTCTGTAGGGAACAGTATAACGGGCGATTTCCAACAACAACGTAACTACAAGGCTGTGTTGGTTCCATTGCTGAAGTGAAGCCCTTCTCTGGAACTAGATATGAGGTATGGAGCTGTCTCCCTCTCTCTGTCTCCCTCTCTGTCTCTCTGGCCCGTTCACTTCAGCTATTTTCCCTCAACTAAACCCCCATCCTAACTTCAACCGCTCTACGCTTCGCTCCAACGGAAACCCCTCCATTGGCAACTAACCTTTCTCTTTCTCTTTCTCAAGCGAGTGTTTGTGTTTGCACAAACAGCTAAACCGTGTGAAAATGTCATGTTTGTGTTTGTGTTAACAATTTTCGGTCATCAAGTAATTGTTTGTAGTAATGTCATGTGCAGTATGGCCCCAGCGGAAGTTAAAAGGGAAGGTGATGATTATGACATTCCAAATGAAGCAGATGACATTCGTTTGATGAATGAAAGTCGGGCAGAACCTGATCATGGTTGCGAAGGTGGTCCGAGCAATGAAGAAGCAACCAACATGAACGGTGAACATGGCGGAGCCGACGTGAAAAAAGAAATGGTTGACGATGCTCATCGCAATGACATGGTTGGTGATGTTGAACGTGCTATTCTGGAACAGAAATTTGATTCGGTCGAAGATGGAGAAGATTTCTACAATGCGTATGCTAAAGCGAAGGGATTTAGTATACGAAAATCCAGATTTAACACAAATAAAGAGGGAAAGGTCGTTAGTAGGCTGTGGTTGTGTTCAAGGGAGGGTCAGAGATTACCAAAATACTTGGACCGTGTTGCTGAGAAGAGTAGAGCTCCCAAGGCACTAACAAGAGTAGGTTGCAAGGCCCAATTTCGCATACGGTACGATGCGGATGCTGGTGAAGGGGGAAAGTATGTTGTGACTCACTTCGTCGCAGACCACAACCATGAATTGGCGGAACAACACTGTGTGATGTATCTGAGGTCACATCGCAGTTTAAACAGCGCTGACAAAGCTCAAGCAATGGCTATGCGCAATGTCGGTGTGAAGACTAGCCAAATCATGGACTATATGGTAAATCAATCCGGGTCTTATGAGAATGTTGGTTTCATCCGTACGGATCTGCACAACCATATTCAAGCCAACGTAGAGCAGAAGTTGAGGATGGTGATGCGCAGGGTGCGTTGGTTTACCTATGTGCAAAACTTGATGTTGATGCACGTTTTTTTTACAAGTATGATGTGTGTAACGATAACAAGTTACAAAATCTGTTCTGGGCAGATTCGAAATCGCGGGCCGACTACGCAAAGTTTGGTGATGTGTTGATATTTGACTCAACTTACAGAACCAATGCATACAAGAAACCTTTTGTCATGTTGGCTGGTGTGACTAGCCACTTTAGGACCACGATATTTGCATGTGTTTTGCTAGCTAATGAGACAATTGAGACATACACATGGGTTTTGGAAACATTTATGGAGGCGATGGGCAATAAAGCACCTGTGTCCGTACTGACAGATGGGGATAAGGCGATGCGAGAGGCAATCAGAAGAGTATTTCCAGACGCAAGACATCGATTATGTAATTGGCATCTTGGGAAAAATGCTCTTTCAAATGTTCACATAAGTGGCTTTGCACATGCTTTCAAGCAGTGCATGGACATGGAAACGGATGAGACAAAGTTTGAGCATGGCTGGACGACAATGGTCGAAAAATTTGGACTTCAAACCAACAGTTGGGTGTTGGAGACATATGAGAAGCGTCATATGTGGGCTGAGGCATATATGCGTGGACATTTCTTTGCTGGGATGAAGAGCACTCAGCGCTCGGAGTGTATGAATGCTTATTTCAATCCCTTCCTCCAACACAAATTGAAGCTATATGAATTTGTTAGGCACTATGATCGGGCTCTTGCAAGGATAAGGTATAACGAGGCTGGAGATGATGCTGAAACAAATAACACTTTTCCGGTATTGATTACTCCATTGCGAGATATAGAGAGACATGGAGCTGAGCTATTCACCCGAAATATATTTAGAATGTTCCGTGATGAAATCTTAGAAGAGGGGAAGTTGAATGTGAAGGACGTGTTCCCTTTGCCGGATGGTCAGAAATGCTACTATATTCATAAGTACAAAGTGAAGGACAGATCATGGATAGTAACACACAGTCCAGTGGATGCTGCAATGAGATGTTCTTGCATGAAGTTTGAGTCGTTGGGGCTACCTTGCTGCCACATGATATGTGTTATGAAAGCCGAAAATTTCACGCAAATTCCCCAACTTGTGTGCTGCATAGATGGACAAGGGCTGCAAGCAAGGATGGCCAGCAATGGCCTCAACCCTCAATTGATAGCACTACAACACAGACGGCCCGGTATGGGATATTGAGTTCTTCCTACAACGAAATGTGTTTCTATGCCTCGCAATCAACGGAAGGTTTCAAAGAGGCTAGGGATGCATGTCTTCCGATGACGAGCCGGATGAAGGAGTTATATGAGAGGAATTTGAACGGTGGGAATGGAGACAGAGGGAAACATTCATTCCGTCGACAATTTGGAGTAGAAGATCCTGATGTTGTGAAGACAAAAGGGAACCCAGGACGGGCATCGTCCAACTGTCGAAGACCAAGAAAATGTGGGAATTGCAAATGCATTGGGCACACAAAGCGAACGTGTCCTAAGGTTCGGTTTAGACGAACAGTGGGTACTAACTCAGATGCAGATACACCCCACATAACTGACGTGAGTACAATGCGGAGTCATCGCCCGTTCGCTGCAAAACTGGGTTGGTGGATCCAAGTACACCGCACATTAAGCAACGGCGACTATTTTTGATGTTTCTCCTGATTCCAAGCAGCCTGTGGGGCAATACGGTAGTGTTGAAGCAGCAGTGTGGAAAAATGATTCGAACACAATTGATGAGGTGAATCAGGTAATTGTATAATTTGGAGAAAGTAACCCAACGAACTCGTTACTTTATCTCCATGCCGATTGGTATATGAATTACGAGTTACGAACAGGAGTTGTGAAATTATTTCATGTTTACTCTGGAAGTATGGGTTTATTGTTAGTAAAATTATGGTGGGCCTATATCGACAGCAACGAAGAAGTAATTTTAAGTTGACAAGTTGAAGAAGAAAATCAAGCAATTGTGGTATTGGTTTGAATGCCTGAAAAGGATGAAGACTTCTTTCGATGAACTGATGGTAACAAAGTAGAAAGTAGAAAGTAGAAAGTAGAAGGGAAAAAACTACACAGAAGTTACAATGTAGAAAGTAAGTTGTGTTGTTGTTCATGTCTCCTCTCTCTGCAAACATTCTGCCCTTTATAGCTATAAAATTCCCACGACCCCATGATCTGCCAATTCTGCAACTACTTCTGTGCAACTTCTGTAACTGCACGGTCATTTCTGTGTATTGAAACCACATAAAAGCTTCACTTGTACCTGTCGAAGTGCATATAATTGAAGTTGCCACCTGTGCCCAGATCCTTTTAACCTTTCCTCGACAGATACAGACTCCCAATTCGTTCATGTTTCCTCTTGGAGGGTGGCCACTAAATCCATGAGCACTGCCAGTAACTGCTCCAGCGTGTAAGTCAGGTGGCATGCAAGATTCAATGTTAGTTGAATGGAGCAGCTGTTGGGAGGATGTGGGAAAAATAGGTGCAAAGAGGAATTTTTAATCTAATATCCAATCATAATTTAGCTGAAAATATGAGCGAACTTTTTTTAAAAAAAAGTAGTTCCCATTTTTTTGATTATAAACCCGAGATGTATATTTTGTTTTTGATATAAATAAGTTGTGTATTTTCGTTACGTAAAATGTAGGACAACAATTGTGTTTAAGTCATTACAATACAGAACATTGAACATATTTTTATTAAATTACAGGGGAAATTCAATATTTGGCAGAGTGTGATGATTCATAGTCAGGGGCAGTAACAGTGAGTGGCCTAGTGTTGTGGTTCAGTGGCCCAGTTTGCAAGGATTGTGGTTGTGTTTAGTGGACAATATTCTGTCGATTTTTGTCTCATAATGATGAGGGACATGGCCCACAATGGTGAAAAGGAAGGTCGACAGGGAAGCGTCAACATTTGGCAGAGTGGACTTGAAGATTCGAAGTCAGGGGGCAGTTACAGTCGCAGTTATGGTGTAGACGTGTGGGATCATGCAATGCTGGGCCACAAAAACAGTATACGGATAGCGAAACGAACGATCTCCGTTCTAGGCATTCCAAGTATACTAAACCTCCACTTCTGTCTGTCGATCTCCCTTTTCTTGTGTTTATTTCATGGCCACCAACTGTTTGAAACTTCTGTCGACAGAGCAAGGCTCCTGCTTTGTCTCATGCTTCCTCCTGAAAGTATGCCCACTAACTCATAATGATGAGGGACATGCCCCACAATGGTGAAAAGGAAGGTCGACGGGGAACAGTCAATATTTGGCAGAGGGGACTTGAAGATTCGAAGTCAGGGGTGGCAGTTAAGGTGTAGACGTGTGGGATCATGCAATGATGGGCCACAAAAACAGTATACGGATATCAATACTAAACCTCCACTTCTATCTGTGGAGCTCCCTTTTCTTGTGTTTATTTCATGGCCACCAACTGTTTTAAACTTCTGTCGACAGAGCAAGGCTCCTGCTTTGTCTCATGCTTCCTCCTGAAAGTGTGCCCACTAACTCCATGACTGGTGGTAAAAACTTCCCTATCACTTCTACGTGACCCACATGCAGAGAGCCCACTTTCAGGTGGTGGACATTCTTGGCCACATGCCCTCGATTAAGTGGACCATCTGTCGACAGAGACTGGCAAAACTTGGTGCAAACAATAGCCCCCATGTTCAAGTTAAATATTGCGGAAGTGATTGACACCCCCTCCAATCACCACCTGCACCACCACCAATTCCCTTCCCCCCCCCCAACACACACACACACACACACACACACACACGTGGGGGCTGCTGATTGGAGAAGGAAAAAAAAAAAATTTAAAAAAAAAAAAAAAGTGGCCAATCAGAGAGAGAGGGGGTCATGGGGGTTCCCCCTTGTGGGGGTCCAAGTCATATGATATTTAACTTTACAACAATGATTCATCCCCCCTTTTCCCCCACCCCCTTTGACCCCCTCTCTCTCTCATTGGTCCCCTTTTCTTTTTCTTTTTCTTTTTTTTCCTGCTCCTCCAATCACCACCCGCCACGTGGCAAAGGGGGGTGAGGGGGTGGAATCTGGATCCTCTCCTTGAGCTTGGTCCTTGAGCTCGGTCCTTGAGGGCCTTCGGGTCCACTTTGAGGCCCGATTTTGATAATCTGAACCGTTCATATTTTAATATTTACTCAGTATAACATACCTGTAAAAAATCAAGTTGATCGGATATCAGAAAGTATAAATATCCGATCAACTTGATTTTTTACAGGTATGTTATACTGAGTAAATATTAAAATATGAACGGTTCAGATTATCAAAATCGGGCCTCAAAGTGGACCCGAAGGCCCTCAAGGACCGAGCTCAAGGACCAAGCTCAAGGAGAGGATCCAAATTCGAGGGGGTGACCCCCAAAAGGACCCCTCACCCCCTTTGCCACGTGGCGGGTGGTGATTGGAGGAGCAGGAAAAAAAAGAAAAAGAAAAAGAAAATGGGACCAATGAGAGAGAGAGGGGGTCAAAGGGGGTGGGGGGAAAAGGGGAGATGAATCATTGTTGTTATTCTTAACCTTAACGAGGAGGCCATTGTTTGGGCCCAATAGCAAATTTGTTAATACGGGCCCAAAACAAACATAAACTAGAGCCCAATATAAGAGCTTTTAAATATACTGGCCCCATCATAAGCTATAAAAGACCCACCCTTTCAACTTCAAACCACTTCGTTTCCCTCTGATTCGAACTCCCCAGACTGTACTCCTCCTTCTCAACCATTGCCGTGCAAAACCAGAGCACCACAAAACCCTAAGCCATGGCGCCGAAAAAATCTCAACCATCTCCATCTGAGGAGAACAATGAAGACCTACTCCGCTTCCCAGACCCTATCAGAGCACGTATCGCTCCTCTAAAATTTGGTGCAACCCTATTGCCCAGCACAAGCTCTGTCGCTAAGGCTACTCTAGGCCCTACCTTCGCGTCTTACTTCCCAGACGAGCTAGCTCCATACTATCCCCTTGGTAATGGTGAGAACCTTCTTCTCAACGAAGCTGGACTGAAGTGGACTAACTGGAATGTCAGCAAAAACCCACTCAGAGGGTGGAGGTCACCAGACTCTGATTGGCGAAGCTGGGCCAGGAGAATTGAAGGTCACGACGCTGAAGTATGGAAGCACCAGGGCATTGGTGAAGCAATTAGACTGTCGACTAAAATTTATGACGCGGACAAGGGGCTCATTGCTGCTGCTGCATGCTTTTGGTCGCAGTCTAGTAACTCCCTACTCCTCAATTTTGGTATGATTTCCCCTACCATCTTAGATGTAGCTCACTTGACTGGTCTCCCAATCTTGGGCAATCCAATTCATGCTCTCCTTGAGCCTCCAAAAGTGACATTTACTTTAAACACTGACATGTGCTATACAGATTTTGCCAAAAAATACCAAGGCAAGCCTGGTTCCCCTGTCGATGACAAAGAAAGAACTGCTTTTTACTTACTTTGGCTTTGTGAGTTTCTTTTTTGTGTCCCTGGGTACAAGATCACGAAAGAATACCTCCCCCTTGCCTTGTGTATGCAAGATGGCCAACTTATGGCTTTAGCCCCTTATCTTCTTGCCACCCTTTACAAGGCCCTATTTTCCTTTGTCGACAAGAAGATTTCTGGCAACTGTGGTGGCCCCTTCTGGCTCTTCCAGGCCTGGTTGTATGCCTATTTCCCTGAGGCACGACCCCCACCACCTAACACCTTGAAACCTGTTTGCTACTCCTATGCTGAGCAACTGCTCACTTATACCAGCCAACCCATCCTCACTTTCACAAATCATCTGACCATGTTTTACAACCTTCCTTCGCAGAGACCTTCCCACCTGTACATGCCATTTCAAAACTTTGAATTCTCCTCCAGTAGACTTCGCTTCCTCTTCACAGACCCATCTGATTTACACAATGACCAAGTCCAAGAACAAAATGAGAGTTGGAGACACATTCTCACCTCTAGACATGTCTTGGTTGGCTGTTCCGTATCCTCCGCGAAGCTATCCAGCTGCAGTTTTGAGACATACTGTCCGAATCAATGGTCCAGGCAATTTGGTCTTTCCCAGGCTATCCCTTATCCTTATTTCCACCCAACCATCCATGAGGAGATTGGGTCCAGAATCCACTTCAAAGATCCTACACAAGCTGAATCCATTCTCACAGAGAACACCAAACTTTTCCAAGATTTTGGCCCCTTCTTCTTCAAACCTGCTTCGGACTGCTCGGCTGCTTTTGACCATTGGTGGGGACTTATGTCTGCCATTATTTTCTACAAGCCACTGGAAAGCTGCCTTAACGATACTTGTCATATTCAGGGCCGCATATCCTCGCCTTCCAAGCTTAAGGCTACAGGTATCCTTCCTTCATATACTTCAGATCCCTGACTGTGTCATGCAATTTGTTTTGTTTTTTTCTCTAAAACACTAACTTGTTTAACCTTTGACAGCCAAAATTGGGCCTGCTGCTGAACCATTGGTTAGGGACCAACATAAAGGCAAGGCTCCAATGGATGCAACTACTCAGACAAACACCCCTTCAGTTCCGAAATTAATGCCAGACTCTTTTGCAGCCGCGCAGACAGAAGCACAGAGAGGAACTACCACCCGTACCCCTGCCGAGACAGAGGTCACAGCGAAGAAGAGAGAAGAGCCTTCCACTGCTCCTGCTCTAAGCACAGACCAAAGTGAGTGGGATATCCCTCTCAGCCAAATGCTTGGCCAAACTACATCAAATCCTTCAGGGCAGCTCTACGAAGTAAGCCTTCACTTTACATTTTTACATCATCTCAATTTCCATTCACGCCCGACTGATCACTTACTTTTGTGCAGAGAAAAAGAAGGAGATTACTCCTTGCTGCTGCTGATGATGACGATGCTTCCACTTCTCCTCAACACATTCATCAAATTCCCAGTCCCATCAGCAATGTACCCACAGAACCCATTGTACAACCAACTCCACCACCACCTGAAGCATCGCAACAAACTTCCTTACAACCTGCTTCACACTCTTCGCCACAGCAATCTACACAATCTGCATCACAACATCGTTCCACTTCTCCTCAACACATTGTCCCTTCTGTCTCTAGCCCTCAACCATCACCATCCAACCCCTCCAATTCCCAAACTTCAAACAAAGAATCACAGAGGATTGAATTTGACATTTCAATCAACACCCAATCCTCTCCAACAGATGACAACACAAAATCCCCTCAACCAGAAGTTCACCACAACGAAGGTAAATAGAATTACAAATGTTACTGTTTGTTTGGGGAAAAAAAACTTCTCTTTAAGTAACTGGTATTGTTCTCCAATTTACAGGGATGGACATAATACAGGACTCATCTCCACAACCAATGGGCGAGACAGAAGTTGAAGGTCCTCATGACTATCCCCTGTTAGCAGTACCAGAGAAAGAGCCTGAAGGCGCTGATGCTGCCATTTCATCAGTACCAGAAACAACTCGTCCTGATGCCACAACCACAGCTGAACAAGGCCAACCGTCTGCGCGCACGTTATCAGGACAGGTACTACCATTTCCAACCTCATCCTATTTACTCTTTATTACTTGCAAGCATATATTCTCAGCAAACCATTAATGTTCAAAGGCCATCGGTCCATCGCAGGATATTTGGGCCGAAGTTTCTATTCTTCAACAAGATCTAGACGAAATATCCCCATTGCCTCAAAGGCTACATCTGTTTGATGCTGAAACTCAACAAACCTTAACCACCTTCATCAACCTCATTAACACCCCAGTTGAAGAAATCATTCTCCACAAACCTGATGAAACCTTGGCCTGTCTTTCTGCTGTTGTAAACCTCTCCCCTAATCCTTTCAACCCCATTCAAGTAAAGCAATTGGCCAAGATCATCACGGAATGGCCAACCCTTTCAGAGATGGTTCAGACTTGCTCGAAGGATATTCAAACCAAAAAGGATTTCCTAAACGAAGCCCACACCATATCTACTTCACTCAAACTAAGCCAGCAAACCTCTGCAGGCATTCTTCAGCAACACTCAGCACTTGAACTTGAGGAAGCCAAACTCATGGCAGAACTTGCCTCTGTCCGGCAAAGAAAGGCTCATCTGCAGCAGCAACATGACCAGCTTAATGAAGAAGCAAGGATGATGCTCTCCCAAATTAGACATCGTTCTGCATCCATTCAGACAACTAAAGCTGAGTTGGACCAAGCCCAAGCCATGCTGGCAGATGCTCAATCAGAGTGGGGTGTTCTAGCCGTTCTGTTCCCCAAATCGTAGGCTAGTTTTTGGGGTCAAGCATGCTCATTTCTGGTTGCTGCTCTGCTGTGCTTCAACTCTGCTCTGCTATATATGTACTCTGCTGCTGCTATATGGGATCAACGAATAGCCTTAAGTCTGCTGCTGCATATTGGCCTTTTTCCAATTGTTTGAATGATGTTTTGGTGTGCTGTATTGGAAGTCTGCTGCTGGATTGGGGAAAGTTATTGGAGGTCTGCTGCTGGCCTTGTTGTAATTGTTGGTCTGCTGCTGTAGTTATTTTCTTTTTTTGGAGGTTGAAGGATGAGGCTCAAGTCTGAATGGTGGTTGAAGGTTCACGCTCAAGTCTCAATGGCGGCTGTATGGTCTGAAGTTTGTTCATGCTGCCTTGGAGTTTCATCTGGTTGCCCTGTTATGCGGTTTTCTGAGGATGGGCTTGGAGTTACATTCTTATTGTTTTCCTTCTGTTTTTTTTTCTCTTCATTGGTCTCTCACCAACTAGGAGGTTGGACCTTTTTTAGCTCCAACCTCCTCTTTCTTGATGTAGCATTGACACCTTGTATGTGCTTTTCATGAATACAGTTTTTTGTTTTGCCGAACAAAAAAAAAATTGAATATCAATACTCTGTGTTTTTAATGGTCTGTTGTATGGTTGTTTTTATTTTTGTGCAATTTTTCACCGTTTGTGCATTGTTATGAAGTAATCAATTCCCCTTCAAAGTGCATTATAGTCACCGCTATTTGTTTGTTCTGTGGCCTTTTTTTTGCTTTGTTTTGGACAAAATCATGGCATTGACAAAAAATCAAACAAACATAATTGATGTTGTAAAAGCGAACAAACATTACTACTTTGAACTTGCATTGTTTGTTGGACAAATATCACATTGCGGTTGACAAAATTACTATATTCATTTGGGCAAATATGACATTGCATTGTTTGTTCTGTACCCATAACATTGGAATTATGTGTATGACATTACGTACAGGCCACGATAAAAGCAAACAAACATTACTATACCCCCCTCGTTTGTTCCAGTCCAAACATTGGAATTATGTGTACAATCAATACGTGTGGGAAATTAGTATTATCACAGCTGCGACCTAAAAAGTTGTCACGACAAGCTGATGCAGTAATCCAGTTGTGGTTCGGCATCGAAATTACTGTCGTACTGGCAGGCCATGATAAAATCGCTGCCGTATTTGTTGTAATTGCAATCAATCACATGCACGAAGGATACTCGCCCATCTTTGTATTGTTCACATCCATAATGAAGTCAAGCAGCAACTTCCGGCGCACAGAAGGATGAAACTATGTACAGAAAGCGAATAACACACATCAGGTACAGTTACAGCGGTAGGAAATAAACGGATTTATTTCGCAATTGGAAATTAATCGGTTACAATGTACCTTGTGTGGACCGCTGGGTATATCAGGCTG